>DWGR01000025.1:0-46819 GCA_018247715.1 Heliconius burneyi
TGCTATACACTTGAAACTTGGTACAGATGTTCGGGAAGAGTGTACCAACATAACAAAATAAAAAAATCGATAATCGAAAGTACGTTGCCCGCCAAATTTGAAAAGTCACCTTACTTTTTGAACACACTCGTATATACCTACCACGCATAATTTATAATATCTTTAAAGAATAACACAAATGCTTTACACTAAAGATATTAATTACCAAGATTTCCATAGTTTCATCCATATATTTAAAAAAAAAGCAAAAGCAGCTCTCCCACACAGAAGGGTAGAGGCAGAGATTCGTTCCCCACTTTTCGCCGTTTTTTTGAGGCTGTGCATGTTTGATAAAAAAATAATTATTTTCCCCAGTAGGAACCGCACCCACAACCCTCGCGTTTACAGTCACATGCTGCTCTACTGTGCCACGACGGGCTAAGGCCTCTTATCTTAAAGTAGGCCAATAATTTACTAGATTTTTGTAATATCACTTACCTAACGGCTCGCTCGACCTTTTCCCAAAATAGATGAAGCTAATTTTTTGTGACATTAATCATCTCTAATACCTGCCACGTCTTCAATTTGCTTGGTAATGAAGACTGGCTATCTATTGTTACTTGTTCTATTGAATATCAGCACCCTGTATACGTTTTGTTCTGATATATTGATAAAATGAAAGCCTTTCTGATGTATGTCAATATTTAATACACACTAATAGATGTTTCTGCCTGTTTATTTTTCTATAGTATATAGTTTTATCTATGTTGTATGAGAAAAATATTGTGGCGGAATCGAGCGCGACGATTGTGGGTTTGATTACCACTCAAGGCACTCAAAGAATCATTTCCATTTCTTCATTTTCGTATCAAGACAAATCGCGACGTTGACTTCCTCCAGTCACCTCTCAGCGTCTCGAAACTCAGGCAGAAATTGGTAAAGAAAATGTCGTAACATTACGTTCACTTGTCTATGCTGCTATATTCGGGACATAGCGTGTAGCTTATTGCAATAAAATCTCATCGCTTCCTAAAACAAACAAAAAATCAAATTAAATCAGCTTCACGCTGTATCCCGCTGAAATTTATGGTTAACAAAAAAAAATTAACTTTTGTTAAAACCTCAACTAATATTAATGTTTTTCTTTACAGGTACATGCAGTTTTAAGATATCTACTTAACGAGAGGTAAACTCAAAATAATCGAGAAACAATACTTACGACAGTTTTATTTGTTTCCCTATTATTACACATGTTAAATGATACTATTATAGTTTAACCGAATTAACCACGTGCAAGTATAATTCGCGTGTTAACACGTTTATCTAATAATACTAGCTAGTATCCGATAGCCTCGCGCTTAAACTACAAATAAATCCCGACTTCAAGGGAATTCCGGGATAAAAAGAACCTTTGTGTTGCTCTACAATCCCCTCTATCCTTTAGTTTTAGTTCCATAATAATGGGTTCAGCTGTTTCAGATTAGTCCAGTAAAACATAAAGACAAATATACAACATTTTTTAACTCATTCAAATTTGTGTTTTGGTAACGTGTCAATAACTATTAAAAACTTGGAGAAATACGATAATTTTAAAACCATAGACAGACTCTTTGATTTTATTTACATGTATATGTTTTTCTCGCTAATTTAACGCCATATCCCGCACATACTCGGGAACGCAGACACGTTAGTTACTGCTTTTTTTTCAACGATCAATGTGAATGACAAGAGCAAACAAAACACCAGGTGGTAACAGAGTGCATCTGCGTGATCAAATTTTATTGTAAACTAATATTGAATATGGATAAAAATGTATTGTTCATAGTTACTATGTGTGTTGTAACGTCATATCGGGGTGGAAGAGGGTTGGCAATTCGAATTCAGTTAGGGGTGTATTGTTTTGGTTAAAAAAATGTATCGTTTGAATTGAAAACAGTTTCAGTTGTATGAATCGTGTGTAATTAAGCGGAGAACGGTATTACTTAACACCAGGGTCCTTTTTTACCCTGCTATATGCGGGATACAGAGTGGAGCAGAAGAAAATATCGTAAATAACAAGTGGTATTACTTTATAATAAATTTTGACTCTAATGTAACTGTATTCTTAATTCAGATATATCAGTAACTAAGAGGAATCTTAAATTAATAAATCTTGGTCTCTTGCAATTTAAATACCTATTACCGTAACTTATGCGGGGAGGTGCTTGAAGATAGAAAAAATAATAAAGTTTTATACATTTAAAAATAAAAGAAATATCTATCTAGGTAGACGTTATAAAATACATCTGTTACTATATTGCGATGATATGGAACAGAGTACAGAGAAATCAATTTAATAAGGATATAGGTCTTAAGATAAGACACGTTTAGTTATAATAATGTACGTAGTATCATTAATAGGAGGTGGATTCACAGGAAGGAGAGGGGAGGTAATACACGCCAAGTCCAGTAAACATTGTTTGAAATTCTGACTTGTATTTAAAACCTTTGTTAGTCATGAAATGGTTGTCTTGCGAGTGTGATAACTAATTGAACGTTTAAGTAATTTCTATAATGCAAGTGATTGATTTAAAAGCTCATTGTTAGTAGAGGCAGGGAAAGATTCGATTGACTTTCGAGAGCACAGTGTCGATGTTGGACGAGGGTCACTTAAAAAGCATAAGGGCCCCCCTGAGTATGAATGAAGAGGTTGGTGACAGTGGACGGGGCGAAAGAGGCGTGCAGAGACGTAGCGCTTTGCGCTCCGTTCTTTATGGCTACCCCTTTAAGGATAATGGAGCTTATATTCCTAAAATAATTTTTCAAATCACACCTTTCGGTCTTGAGTTTATTCTGTTCAACCATACAAAATATTCAGCTTAATAAGATTATTAAAGAAGTATAAGTTAATACAGCTCACGTAATGTAACATCCAGACAGTCATTAGCCCTAGATATAAGAAGGAATGCTAAATTAGCATTAATCTAAAACATCTGTCCGTGAGTCAATAGGAGCTGATTGTTTAATTGAAACCTTTTGTTTGGTTAACGTCTGCAAGCTGGGTGGAGGCACGTACTGGAGTTTAAATCAATTATTCTAAGTTATAAATAACTTCATTTTTACTGTTTTATTATGGGTAATGTAGGTACTAAGTACTATTCCCGATTGATGCATACTATTTGGAGTAGATAATAACAGCTTAGCGGCACAGCATCCAAAAGTTGTAGGTTCGATTTCCACTTGGTGAAATGAGTTATTTTCAGTTCCGCTCTCGGGTAATAAGGCAAAACTCGACGATAACTTCCGACACGCAACACGCTATGTTTCAAAAATTAGACAGCGCATGGGAAGCGGAGTGCTTAAACCTAACCTGCTATATGCGGGATACAGAGTTTAAACGTTTCTCAACACTCTTGTTACTTTTTAGCTTCATGGTGTATCGCACACATAGGGTAGGCATAGGGAACCTGGGTACCTAGTGTTCAGACACTGCTCTCATTAAGACACTTCCCGCCGAATTCTCAAGGCGTTGCATGTTGTGTGGCGGAATACGACGCTACGCTTTGGCTTATTAACAGATCGAAGGAATTTAAATATAAAATAATTCATCCCCGACAAATCGAACCCACAACCTGTCGTGTTGACAGTCGCACGCGGTGCCTGCCTCGACTGCCCCGACTGCCTCATGTCTGACCTAATTTGACTGTGCAGTAATCAACAAACAGCAATTTGTAGTAAACGCATCGTCAAATTAATGAATCACTTCGAAATAGGACGTTGTTTAAACGTTATGCCCCTGATAAACGGTCTAAATTGACAACTACTAGAGAATTAGTAAAATTAATGTCATTGAACTTTAATCTAAGATTTTTTTCCCTGAATGCTTGTCATCGCATGATTAGCATGAATTAGCATTTTTAAATTTTGTTATCAAAATAAAAAATTATATCAAAATATAAAACTTAGCCTTATCTCTGAGTATTTCATCTACATACTAACTAATAACTATCATAACTTTTACAAAATAATAAAATAAAAGTTTATTGGCGTTAAATTTCGCCACGTAACATGAAATGCCTGAACGAAATTAAACAAAAATCGAGGCCATCGTGGCTTTTGTAGACAAAACGCTTTATCCTTAGCGGGGTAGTCAGAGACAGCGGAGCGCCAAACGCTACGGTCTCTACATACCTCTTTCACCTCGTCCAGTGTCATTATCCTTTTCATACTTGCCCTCCGGGGGGTCCTCATGCTTTTTACTTGACCTCCAGTATATCAAAGATACTGTGTTTTCGAAGGGTCAACCTAGGTTTACCCCTACCTCTCTTACTACTCACTTTTCCGTCATAAAACTTTTTGATATTTAAAGAACGGAGCTACAAAAAGCTTGCTCAACATGTACGAGTAATATCTCGAATTAAGGGAAAAAGCCGAGAAAGCTAAAATACGAGATGAAATATAAAGCTTAAAAGAAAATAATTGAAATCTTACTTTAACATTTTCTAAATAAACACGTTTAGGAGGTACCTTTTCACATACTTCAAATCATTATAGCTATTGTATGGGCACACGAGTATAATAGCCGAGTGCGAAACACCACTGGACTGTACAGTACAACTATTATTTACTGTAGCTGCCATCAACGCGCTATTGTGACAGAGCGACGGACGGGCTGGACCTTTTTGGAATGCTTTTTAGATATAGACATTTGTGTTTTTATTGGTCTTATGTAAATTATTGTATTGTGTACGAAGTAGGAAATTTGTAAGAAATATTTAATTTTTTATATCTTCACGTTGTTGTATTGCTGGACACGGGATTCTGTGTAGACATACCGTTTACATAAGATGCTTGTCTATCTTGTTACCAGAGCGAGAAAAAATATAATGCCCTGTGGGGCTCGAGCCCAGAACTGTCACGTGTGCAGTCAGAGCAAAACAGTACTGCGCCACGAAGAACCTAACTATAAGTTAAATATTTTCTTATTTGTTTGTACCTTTTAAGTATATTTAAATGTATAATTGTAAAAAAAACATATGATTATAAAAAATAAATATTTTATTTACTTTTAAAACCATTTTTTTCCATAAAAATATATTGATGTAAAAGATTTCTCCATTCGAATACGAAATTTACATATTTAAGTATGTATAAATTAAAATCTGGTTAACATATGAAAAGTTCATAAACCCTCTAGTTTTAAAAAGAAACGTAAATTTTTATATAAAAAAAAATTGTAAGTACGTTTTATATTTAATTTAAACGTAAACTAGAAATGTCAAATTTATGCACAGTTATTAAGTTTTCATGGTTATTTCATATAAGATTATGAAAAAATACTTCATTTTGTATATGCTTACCAGTCGTCGCTTGCAAACTATGTATGGAAAATTCCTTTTTTTGTTTCGTTTCTATAGGAGTTTTAAAAAATTCTTTCTCGGGGAAGAATCTCACACTCTTCTACACCTTTACTATGAACATGCTAAATTTCAACTTACACTCCATTACAGTCCAGTCCAGTAGCTTTGTCTGTGCGTCGAACATTACAGTCCAGTAGCTTTGTCTGTGCGTCGTCTGTGAGTCACAATTTTTATATAATATTATACTTATAGATATAATAGATTTATTGCATTAATCGTGCTACATTAGTATGTGCATGTACTTCATACTTTTCTACTTTAATATCTGACTTGTATATAGTCATCTATACTAATATATTTTCAGTAGTGACATATACCAATATTATAAAGTTGAAGAGCTTGTTTGGTTTAACGCGCTAATATGAGGAACTATAATACAGCGTTAAGTTGGAAACAAACTTAAAAATGTGAAAGTTTCACGCAAAAACTACTGAATGGAGAGATGAAACACTAACTACAATAATACAGCTTATATAATATACAAAATAACAACACATAGACAATAATGTATGTTAAGATTTTATATAAATTGTCTATAACATAACACTTAGTTCAAGCGGGCGAAGTAGCGTGTGGGCGCTAGTTGACTATGATCTATACGTAATGAGACTATGGTTTCGTCTGCACACATCAAACACCGCACGTCACTTTGACATGTAAACTGTTAAACCTATATACTTAGCTTGGCTTAGGCTTTAGAGTAACTTTTCAAATAGTATTTTACTATGCATTTATAAACTCAAATATTTATTATATACAAATATTAAAGCCAGTCGTGCCGCAGGGGCATATGCATATAATCTAAACCCGACAGGTTGTGAGTTCGATTCCCACTGGAGGTAATTAAATATTTCATTTTTTTATTTACTCTGTATTTCTTAACATGTCTATAGGCTTAGTCGATAAATGAAAAAACAATAATAAAATCTAGCACAAAAATGATTTTTCAGTTTGAATTGTTTGTTTCTGAGATTTATCGTAGTTAGTTCAACCAAACACACTCAATTACATGATAAAACATCATTAAGAAAATCAAATCATCTTTCAAAAAGAGCGTCTATCTCCCTCGTAAAGGCCGGCAACGCATCTGTAGCTCCTCTGGTGTTGCACGGGGTCGTGGGCGGCGGTGATCACTTATGTTACCTTCATGACCCGAACGCTCGTTTGACTTATCCTTTTCCCATAAAAAGAAAGTCCACGATAAGTGTCTATGTCACTACTCTGTAAATTACGAAGCAAAGAGGATGTTAAAAAATATATGTTAATTGATATATATACTTATAAAAAAAATAATGTATTTTTTTATGGAAAAAGACACCAAATTTACTTTGTCTAAATTGCTTAAATTGAATTGAAAATTAAAACAAAATCTATTTAGATAAAGCAATTAGTAAATTTCTAAATTTCTTTCTCTAAATAGAAAATCTTCGCGTTTGTTTCCAGACGTGTAAAGAAGATTGACATCTTGTTAACACCACAGGCTCTCGTTATATTTAAACACCCACAATCTCTTATTTGCATACTCTGATACAAATTCAGTAAATATTAACGTACGATGTTTTTACAATCTGTCAGTACCTAAGTTGTGTATTTAATGTTTTTTTAGTTTCACGCTTTATCTCGCATATCTATTGCAAGGCCGAGGAATCCTTCACGCTGGTTCCCGCACACAACATCATTATCCTAGATTGGAATCGAGCCAAAACTCGCATTTACAGTGAGATGATATGATGCTACGACATATTTAGGAAATGTATAATAAATAAAACGCAGCGGGATTTGAAATGTTTAAATTATTCAATCAAACCAAATTACTACTGAACCTCGACGGTCAACATTTAAAATGATTAAACCGAGAATTGAATAAAGCAGAAGCTAATGCCTAACTTAATTAATGACATTCAAATGTAAGCCGTCAGTGACAAGATAGAAAAGGGTTGTCTGTGGAACCTTTGCACCTTAATGATGAACATGTTGAGTCTTATAAGCCTCATGTTATAATCACTTAGATATTATTAAATGGTTGCACACGAAAAATGAAGATGTAACGCGACGGTTGTACGGTCGATTTCCACTCGAGGGAAATTAATTATTTATATATCCTCGTTCTGACTACAAGACTTATTTCGAAAATTGCGCATTGAGTGGCGAAAGTTAGGGCGCATTAAAATTATTAAGAATTTATAACCCCAAAGAATAGTAGTAACAGATATTACGATCAGTATTGAATCAAATTAAGAATTTATATTTGTTAGGTTATACTTGTTATACCAGTTAGGTAGGTGGCCGTCGTGGCGCAGCGGCACAAGGGTGTGACTGTAACGCAACGGTTGTGGGTTCGATCCCCACTCGAGGAAGTGAAATATTTATTTATGTTTATATTTCCATTTCTTCGCTCTGGTGTCGAGGCAAAGCGCGGCGTTGATTTCTGCCACTAAACACGCAATTCCTCCAGAATTCGGCAGAAAGTGGGGAACGAAATGTCTTAACACTAGCTTCCCTCTGCGCCCCTGATGTGTGCGGGATACAGCGTGAAACTGATTTTTTTTTAGCATTTCCTACATTACGTCACTCCATGTAAAGTATAGTGCAGTATTACTTATAGCATACTCTACGCTGCATTATAAACTGTAACAGCTTACATCTTTTACCCACTTTACTTGCCTGTGGGTCGTTAGAAAACAGAATACATGTAAAACTATATCAATTTCCAAACTGGTATTGTGGTGTAAATAACGTTACATTGTATTCATTTCCACTATTCTGTAATTGAGAGTCGCGCTAATTGAAGCTTCAAACATGTTTGTTCATTAAGTTGTTGATATGGAAATATTACATGTTACAACTCGTATTTCGTTTGCGGTGAATTTGATATTTGAAAGCTGTGTTAGTTACTTAAAAATGTATATAAATGCTATGAGTGTAGATTCGATCCGCACTTGGGGGAATACATCAACTCAATTACATAATAGTAAAGGAAAAATATGGTGTAAAGGTGGAGATATCAGAATCTTAACATTAAAAGGAGGCACTTTGTACCCACAACCAGTCACCTTTTGTGCCCATGCGCCACGACTGGCCTCAACTGTGAGGCTACAAAATAAATGTAACGTTTATTTTATTACGTAAAGCAATAAAAAAACGTTATCAAATATTCACTGAAATTGTATTTTTTTTAATCAATTCCACAATTCAATGTATTTTATGTACCTGTCGGAATAAATGTACGAGTCTGTATGAAATGCCACTATTCATATCAAAAATAATACAAATATCTAATATATGAAAATATTCCCTAAAAATCCGTAAAAGAATTTATAATAGAAAATACCCTTCATTTTATATAAAACGCAGGCAGCAAAAGGCAAACTAAAGGTATTCTTAGTTCGCTATAAGCATAACCGTAGCTTATCAAGATCCAGGCGTCCATACCGGCAGGTCGGCAAATGACCTAACGGTGCCAAACTGGTTTCTCTCCTATACTAGATAGCACGAAAATGAACCTTATACCACTGTTTATTACATCAAATATCACTATAAAAGTTATCTTTGGAACATTTGGATGTTTCCTAAGTGATTTTTAAGTTAGAATTGTGTAAGGTACAAATAATTTATTTCTAAATGTGCTTCTTGGTTATACGTCGGGATATTCGTTAAGCACGGGCTAGCTAAGCCTGTTAGGTAAGCAGTGTAGTTGGCTCTCTCCTGCGCAATGCGAAAGCTAATAATTATTTTAAAGCAACTCTCTAACATTGAAATGGTGATAAATCACTTTGTTTTATTTTTGCAATTAAAGTATCACTGTGAATTATTTGGGGCAGTCATCTACTACTTCTCATTGTTTTATTAACATTTTTCGGTTCTGGTGGATAAAACGAGGCGTTCTGTTCCACCATTCAATACAGGAAATACAGAAAAAAGAGAAGGGAGTTCAAGGTTTTTTATGTTATAAAAATCAAAACATTCTTCACTGAATTAATCTATTACAAGTACTTTTAAATCAAGTAACCAATAATGTCAGATCTATTAGGAAGCCGTCATCAGCTAGTCAGGCAGTTCTGCTTAGAGGAGACGGCAACAGTTTAAACTTACCCATCAGTTTCACTGCATAATTAATTAGAAACTTTTAACTTTTGATTATGTTCACTATGAACTATGAGAAGACTGAAGGCCTATGAAGTTATAACAGAGAAGGCAGAAAAAATCTAGTGGCAAGACATTCCGTTCCCCACACACCATCAAATTTAACATGATCCGCGCTTTGCCTCATTACCAGAGCGGTGAAATGAAAATTATCCATTTCCCCAAATAAGAATCGAACCCACAATCGTCGCTAACGCTATGCCTCAACTTTGTTAGGTAAGCTAATAAGTGTAGAGTTAAGAATCTGTTAACAACAATACAAAGTGGTATAGATAAGCTAAGTTGGACGATCGAAGTCCCTTTCGTACACGTAAAGTTACTTCGTGCCAGTTGTCTGCATCGCCTTTACTTAGCCGTGATCTAGTTAGTTTAAAATGATATGTTGAAGTTTGTTATTGATTATTACATAAAATGAAATAAATAGGAGGACTTCGTGGCGCGGGGCCAAACAGTGCGACTGTAAACGCGACGATTGCGGGTTCAATGCCCACTCGGAACAGAGTGTCTTAACCAAAATAAGCAGCTTCTAGCTTTAATCCAACATAATATAAACACCATTGAACTAAATTGGACGAAATATTTTTTTAAATAAACATACAGATGGTTGTCAAAAAAGCACTATGTTCAAATTTATATATATTTTTCTCAAATATTATTCTATCCTAGATGTAGGAATCAATAACATTTTGAAAATATTAAAAAAACAACTAACTACGAAAGACTTGACTGTATTCATAGATTTTTTTGTATTCATATGATATTTAACATGTTGCCAAAATATTTACAAACACAACCCAATTTAAAGCGTATCTATCCAAAAAAACCACAAAATAGTTTCGAAACCGGGGCAAACTATTGTTGAACTAACAATCAATTTCCAATTTATATTTGTTTGTGGCTTTAAACACCATATTAATGTTACCGTTCACTCTCAACACAGAATAGGTCAGATATCTACTACTAGCTCTAGCCCGCGGCTTCATCGCCATTGTCAAATAGACATAAGAATGCCATTTGTACGTCCCGGTGTCATGTTTGGGAACACCGGGACACACAAGCGAAAAACGGGACGTCTGGTCACGTTAGTTATGATGAAACGAAGAACGTGCTTTGGTAAATCAAGTATTTAACACACAAATATTTTTTCGATTCGGCCCAGTAGTTTCTGAGATTAGGGCACTCAACCAGACAAACTTTTCTGCTTTATAATGTTAGTATGAATATAGATAGTAATTTTAAAAAACCACAAATAGGGTTTACCTCATTCTATTGTAATTGAGAGTTATAATTGATAGTAAAATGTGGAATAGCATTAGACGGACTTGGCGTGTTTCACGAATACTATAGAATATTTATAGAAATTAAATTACATTATTTCATGGCTTTACCTAGTTTTAGAAGATAATCGGAACTCTGAAATGGTATGGAGGAAAACTAACAAAACTAATTAACTTTTTGCCTGTCTGCATTTAAATTAAATTAAATTTTACATTATATTTTTGATTGGCTAGTCGTGGCGCACAGGCACGAAGTGTGACTGTAAGACCGACTGGTTGTGGGTTCGATCCCACTCGAGAAAATGAAATATTTATTTAAGTTTATATTTTCTTCGCTCTGGTGTCGAGGCAAAGCGCGGCGTTGAGTTCTGCCACTCAACACATAATGTCTCCAGGACTAGGCAGAACGGAGTGTCTCAACACTAGGTTCCCTTTGCCTACCCTGTTGTGTGCGGGATACAACGTGAAGCTGATTGGATTTATAAATATTTTGTTTCATTAAAATTAATTTAATAATCTTATTATGCAATTACGGATTCAAATTCCTATCAGGGTTACATTTATAAGGATTTTTCCCATCAGCTTAGACAAAATATGCAGTAAGGAGGGGTGCGCCATATTAATTTTGAATTTGGATAATCAACATCTTCTCGCACCCTTATGTCCCATTATAGTAGATGTGTGAAATAAAAATAAATTGATTGCTTTTGAATGAAATTTTTTTATATTTTTTATATTTTTTTCGTATATCAACATATAATAAAAAATTCGAGGTTCATTCGAAAATTTGTCTTAACATTAGGTTCCCCCAGTATACTCTGCTGTAGGTGGAATACGGCGTGAAATTAAAAAAAAAATACAATACACAGTACACATAAAAATATCGACAAGTCGAAAAAAGTCAAAGAACATTAAACTCGTAAATGTAACATAAATAAATATGATTACGCTTTAGGACAATAGACCTTTGTGTATAACCCTGCTTGTCTGTAATGCTCGAACAAAAGACTTTATTTTTTACAGTGTACATAGTATTTTTTATATTTACAAGTAGGATTTTAATAATACTTGAAACTTGTTTCAATTATATTGATTTCAAACGGGATGGTCGTGGGTTCGATTCCCACTTCCCACGCAGGTATGAATCATTTTAAATTCCTGTGGGTAGTTATAGCTCAAAAGTTGACTTATAACTTTTTTGTATTATGTTGAGTGGCGGAATTTGACAGAGCGAGGAAATAAAAATATTAAATATTTCTTCCGCATAACTGGGAATCGAACCCACAACCGTTGTCAACAGTACGCCTGTGCTACTTCGACACGACGGCGTTAATAGTTTCAAAATCAGCGTATATACACAAAAAAATGACTTTAAAATCGTAAACGTGAATAGGATATACGAGTATATATAGGATTACATTCTATTTCTATACGATAAGGGCGCTGAGTGAAGTAAAATTCTTGAATAGAGCCGTAGAGTACAGTGTGGTATGTCATTGGGGTGCGACGTTTTAATTTAAGGGATGAAACGAAATTGCATTTTCTTTATTTTATTTTTTATTATGCATACAAGGTATGTGGTAAGTATATGAATTTTTATTTGCAGTCAACATTTCTGATTATAATTAATTGTATTATTTTTATATCATATTCATATTTATAAAGGCCACCGTGACGCAGTGAACAACGACTCACTGTAAGCGCGACGGGGTTCGATTGGCTTTGGGGGGAATAAATTATTTAATATTTTCGTTTCCTCGCCCACTCGATAACTAGACAAAGCGCGACCTTACGTCGACCTTACGACCGTGCGAACGTAGTATCTTAACACTAGATTCCCTCCGCCTCGCCACGCTGTATCCCGCATTGTGTGCAGGATACAGCTTGTGACAAAATAAATGTATACATTATAACCAAAACCAAAACTAGATACATTTCAATATTCATTAAACGCCCTCGACTCGTGACTGCAGCGCGGACTCGTGCTGCTTACTGCGCGCTCGTGATTATTTCACTCCTTCCTATGAATGGCCATTACGTGTATATGTAGATATTATCTATTCTTTATGTTATAATGTTTATATTACAAACTTATTGTTTCGCTTTTAACATTTTGGCTTCTATAATAGTTGAAATGAATAATTTGAATTATGAAAAAAAAATTATTTAATTAATATTTTTGGGATCGTGTTGGAATTGTCACGAGTTGACACGGTTGTAGGTACGATTCCTTCTTGGGGGAATGCATTATTAAAATTTTCTTGGTAAAAAGAGAATATTTAAATATTTTCATTTAACGAGGCAAAGCGCTACATAGAGTTTCGCCACTCTTCAAGTAATGTCTCCAGAATTCGGCGGAAAGTGGGGGACAGAAGGGGAACGGAGAGTCTAACACTAGATTCATAAATTATCTCTATCTATCGTGCTATGTGTGCAATACGTGATGCTCGAAGAATACGGGGTAATATCGACCGTAAACGGAATAGTTGTTGATCAACAAAGTATATAATATAAATATATAAGTATAGTATATGTAGTAATATGCTGTAAAAGTTACTTATTAACTCGGATTGGTACAAAGCGCGGCGTTTAGTTTTGCCAATTAACACGCAATTCTCCAAAAAAATATTTATTTTATAAAAAAGTGAATTAAATAAGTAATAAATGGCTCTGTGACGGTATAAGCACGAAGATTGCGTGTTCGAGTCCCATTCAGGGCAATGTTTTAAACATAATATATTTGTTTCCAGCGGGTGATTAGACATGGTGCGACGTTTGGTTTCGCCGTTTAACACGCAAAGCATTTGGTATGGAGAAAAATGAATAATAAAATGGGTCTTCAGTAAGTTTTGTACCTTTATTAATTTAGGTAGATGTGAAAATAATAAATAACTATCTGAGACCGTATCGCGGCGGCACAGCGTCTGATTGTCAACGTAATGGTCGCGGATTCAATTCCACATGGGGTAATGAATTATTTTAAATTCCTCGCTCTAATAACAAACGTAAAACACGCAATGCCTCCTAAATTTGACACAAAGTGGGGAACGGAGAACTTAACACTAGGTTCCCTCTGCCTACCCTGCTGTGTGCGGTATACAGCGTAAAGCTAATTTAATTTTAATTTTAATTAATAATAATAAATAAAAAGGATATGAAGTATTCTTCGATTTCTCTGGCACCTCCGTGACTTACTACCGTCGTTATCGATCTTGGATCCCACGGAACTTCAAAGAAGTAGGGTCGTCGTAATATCCATGGCAATATTTTTGTAAGAGTACTTTCATTGAAATAAGAAGGGGCATTCAATATGATGAATGGATGGTATGCTTGTACTTATATATGCTTATATATATTAGAAATAAGTTTAAGTATATACTTTGTTGTTGAGGTTTTCCCCTATACTTATAGTTATATTTTCAATTCCGAATGTGTACCAGTAATTGAGTATTTCATATTGATAATTTACGGGTTGCCTGACAGAACGGAGCGCCAAGCAGTTTGGTCTTTGCATACTTATTTTGCCTGTTATCAACTTCTTGAAACATGTCCTTCGCGCCTCATGCTCGTACCTCCCTAGCATCTAGCTATCTATATAGCATCATTGAAATTATATAGGTACTCGACGGTCATCAGAGCTCTATCTCACCCTCTTATCACTCACTCTTGCTTCATAAATATTTTTTCGCTTATAATTCTGTTGTCACTTTCCCTCATAATTCTTTCGGAACTCTTGGCTGAGATAAACCAACGAAGCCCGTTCTTCTTCTTTCACACTGTGATAATTTCGCTAGTATATAACGTAGGTACTACCAGTAGTTATAATTATATTTTTATATGTAGATAGATATTTAAACTCTATTCTGTAATATACATATTCATATTCCTCATCCGCCTTTCCATTATATGTATTTCTGTTGCCCTCAGTCCATGTTGGCAATTCAATTACAAAAGTTGTTTGTAATATATTCATTCGTTCGTCCATCTGTCTGTGAGAGGGTTGTAGCTGTAATAGATATCCTCTTGAAATTTTCATATAATACGTATTTCTGGCTTCTTACTTAATCTTACTATTATGTATGATTTAGATATATTTAAAACAATACTACTTATGTATGTACAAATAGTATTTATACTATGTTTATAGGATTAAATCTTGTTTCTGATGTACACACCCTATCTGCATAAAGTGTCGCGTCATCGGTTACTCCATCCTGTAAAACGGAAGACATGTTGGAGACACATTTCTTTGCTTCACGCTGCATCCCACATATAGCAGGGTTGGAAACCCAACGCCGCGCCTTATCTCGTTGACAAAGTAAGGTAAATACAATGAAAATAATTTATTTATGAGACGCAGTGCCGCTCCCAAAACAAAATCAAACCTATTTCATACTGAATTATTAATCTAAAATATTATTAATAATTTCTCATCCAGCTGACTGCTCTTCGCAACGTTGGCATAAAATAATTCGCGATCATATCGCTAGAATGCCGATATATACTGTATGGCCGACCGACGCAACACACACATACAGTACGGTCGACGAGTCGTGGCCGCTGTAAAGTAAGGTTTTCCGAATTGATGCGCATTTTACACGCAGAAAGAAAATAATCTGAAGTAAAAAAAAATCCCAAATTCAAGTCTACAGAGATTGACTACAGAGTCAGCTACAGCTAACTTCAGGAAGGCCACAACTCCTCCACCGTACTTTATACTGAATGGCCAACCGATGTAACACACACTTAAGTGCTTCATAAATACGCGTACATTGTCGATAAATTTGAATCTACCCTCCTCTCACTCGCAACCCTAGTGGGGTAAGTCAAGTCCTCAGCAAAGATGAGGGAGGGACCCCTCAGAGGATTATTCTAGAATCTTGCCGCAATTTAGATTAGACATAAAATACTATAGAAAGAACGTACCAGGATTAGAACCTATACTATAAGTTATATTAAGTCTTAATAAGCCACATGGAAACTATTATACGGTCGACGCTTCGAGTACTTATGTTAGTACTGCTTAGAATAAAAAAAAAACTTTATTTTCCTGGAAAATAATACTATCCAACACAAAAAAAGCATTTACATTTATTAAGTCCTGAGATAAATGCGTTCAACTACGCAAACTCCTCTTCTATTTACATAAATAAATATACCTAGTAGGTATATAGATCTTCTCTTTATATACATAAATATATTTTATATAGAATAGCAAAATTTTAGCATTTTCTATTTTAAAAGGTTGTAAGGAAGATTTTGACTATCGTGCAAACATTCAGATGAGCTAGTGTTTTTGAAAAGTTCCTAATATAAGTACTAAAGTTCTAGATAAGGCAGTGAAGACTTTTTGTTTTTCAGTTATAACTTTTGCTATGGGGAATAGTTTTTGTGACTTTTGTTAGTTTAACGACCTCACGTTTAGGCTTCTGAACGACTCGTGCTGGGATTTTGGTTATGTAGCTTGGAAAACTAAGTTTTAAACGATTTTTCTTATAGTTCTTTATATAATGCTGTCGATTTCTGCAGAGTTTATTGGTTCGATTTCACCTTTTTGCATGTTAATCCTACTAAAATTATGAAGTTGGTGATGATGGATGTTTGTTGCACTTTCACGCAAAAAAAAGTTACAGTAATACAGCTCATATTACAATTTATGTAAAAATTTCGTAGAATTTCACTATAATACATATAACAATAAGTTTAAGCAAACGAAGTTGGGGTCGCCAGTTCTCTCATAAAACGATATTATAGTTCCAAAACTACATTAACTAATTATTTTCCGAATAATAAAAAAAATTCAAATTAACTAAACTTTAATATATTATTCGTTCGTCTTCGGTGACTAATTTCTACATTTCGAATGCGTCGCCAGCTTAACTGCTCATTTATAACAGCGACGGGCGCGTCTTCGTGTTAATTGCTGTGAATTTTTAAATAGTTTGCATTTGGCTTTATTTTTCGTTTAAGTATCCTTAACGGTTAGACGTAATTTGTTTTTGTTATGGAAATAAAAAAACACTTCAATTCCTCAAAATTCCGCAAAGTAGGGAATGAAGAGCCCTCTTGATTGCCTATTTTTTTTTGTATTTTATTTTAAGTTAATTTTCTTTTGATTTTTTGAGCTCCGAGCGCCGAACTCAACGCCGAATTTTATCTTGTTACCAGAGATAAGAAATAATAATAATTTACTTTCCTAAGTGGGAACCTATTACCTCTGTTACTGACGGACAGCATTTTACTATGTATTGTGATTTGCAAGTCGTGACGAATGGCCACAAGAGTTTGTCTGTAAACGCGACGGGTTGTGGGTTCAATTTACATATTTAATTTCCTTAAAAGCTTAAAAAAATATAACGACCTTAAATACAGCCACGCTACTTGCAATATGTACACATGATCAGAAACTGGGGTCACGAAATACAGAAGATAAACGAAAATAAATATATTAAACATACTTAAGATATGATATCAAGATCAGGTTTTGATATCTACACGTTTTACTTGATTTATCATCGAGTCTAGATCAGTCCAACCAGTTCCGTGACCCCCTCAGCTCGAACATGACTAATCTCCTTCGATGTAATCTCACTGAATAGGACGCCCCTGTAGATTTGAATCAAGGGGATTTTATGGTGCTTTGTCCGATAAAATTCCAATAGGGAGCATTCCTATTGACGGCGGTGGCACCTCGTGGGGGACCCTAGTTTCGTCAATCAACATTTTCATTGCAATCTTCGAGAATCCTTCAATTAAAATTTGTAGGTTTTTGTTCCGTAGCACGAATTTCCCATTGAAGTCCCAAGTTTTTGTTATAGGTACTCTATTGTGAAATGTGAAAATAATAGTGCATTCAAAAAGTCTAGGTTTTTTAATATTTTTGAGCGGTTTATTGAAGTAAAGTCACCTGTTCACTCGTTTTAATTAATAAATGTTGACACGGCAAAGTTTATAGCTTATATTTTTGCCCATTATGGTAGTCGGTTCAAATTCCTTACTTTCCGAAATAGTAAAATTATTAAATTAAATCAAAATGGATATATATGTAATACACAGTCGTGGAGCAGCAAAAATAAACGCCACACTTGTAGGTTCGTTTCTCGTTCGAGGGAGTGAATTATTTTCATTTCCTAGCTCTAATAACAAAAAAATTTGCGGTTTTGTGTTCCACCATTCAAAACTTAATGTCTCGAAAATTAAGTAAAAGTTGCGGAACTGAGTGTTTCTATTTCCCCTGGATGAAACTACTTTTTTCTTTTCTTCGCTTAGGATTATGTATACTAAGAAAGTAGACAAGCTTTTATACATTCGTAAAAATATCTAAAAGCAAATATAAATAGCTACCTCAATTAGTTCATTTGAATGATACCTATGAAGATTCATCAATCTTTTATCAAGAAATTAAAAGCAAACACTTTTTGCAAACAACAATAGAAGTTACATTGTGACAAAAAGGTATCCGGAAATTTCAATTTAAAAGTCGCGCGTCAACTATTTTTCAAATATATATTCTTTGTAAGTTGGTAGCACTGTGCTGACCTCTGATACCAATTTTTAGCGCGATCTGGCAGCTAGTTTGTTGACAGCACTCAGTTTAGTAAACACACCTCAGTAGTGCGCGGCGATTTTTATAATGAATCCAATAATTGAACAAATTTGCATTGAAATTTGTGTTACAAACAAAATTTTGTGTACGGAAACGTTGAAAATGTTGGGAGAGGCTTACGGTGAATCAATTTTATCAAAAATACAAGTTACTGACTGGTACAAAGCGTTCAAAAACTGAAGATTGGAAGAAGCGTTGGCACATGTGTATTGCATCATAAATGGGGCTTATTTGGAAGGCGACAAAATAAATATTGATGAATAAATAAATACTTTTTGTTTTATTTACAATTTTCGTATACCTTACTGTCACAATGATTTCATTCTATCGTACTTGCCAAGACAGCGGTACGGATTTTTGAGTAAGTCAAAGTTAGTGGCTTCGAAGTTGAGATCTCAAAGTTCAGTCTTTAGGAGCCCACCCAGCTGTGTGTTCTGTTGAACCCCAAAAGCGTTTTAACTGAACACATTTGAATATGAAATTTGCTTGGATTTCCATATTTATCTTCATACAGGTTGTTTGTGTAATGAAGTGATGTTCATGTTTTTTAGCTTTAACTTTTACATAATATAGTATATGATATATACACCTATGGATGTAAGTTACTGCTGCATTTTACTTTATTATTTTTTAAGTAATTAGTGTTAACTTAAAATGACGTATTATCTTACTACCATAGCGAGGAAGATAACAAGAGGAAATAATTCATTGGTCCCAGACTGCGAACAGCCGTCGCGTTATAGTCAGACATATACATAATAAAGCGAAATATTATATTGTGTTCTTATGTATATAATTAAATTACGCTCACTTAAAAGACAACAAAGTTTTTAAAGAAAACAATGTAATAATATAAAGAAGGATTAGCAGACAACCTTAGAAAAGAATATTTTTTAACAGCATAATTAAATCCGGTACAGAGCTTTTACATAAGTCTAGCAACATATCTAAGTTATTGTTTTTTTCACCTGTATCCCGCACATAGCAAGGTAAGCAGGGGGAACCTGGGAACTTATATATGGGATACGCGTATTCAATAGCGTGAAACTAAAAAAGTATGGACTATAAAAATCGATTTTGTTTTGATCCTGTTATTGTAAATAGCGGCTAAGATTTTATGATGAAACTTTCATTTTCTAAATTAGTCATAAAAATAAAAAAAAATAAAAATATAAAATAAAGTATATAATTAACTAAAACCATGTAAAATTATAATAATTCGCTCGTGACCTATATACATGCCGCCGGTGTATGCGGTCCTCTTCAATCCACCATCTAACAGCCAACAGCTAAACATATATGCAGTGTGCTGCATACAACCAGCCTCATACTATATATGCACATATTGTTAGAATCTTGTAATTATATAGTTCTACTAATATTAAAAAATAACAGGCTGTCAACGTTAACGCGAAGGTTCTGAGTTTCAATGGCAGTGAATAATTTATTATTTTCATTTATTTGTTCTTGTAACAAGGCATTGCGTGGCGTTGAGTTATACCATCCAAAACGTAATGCCTCGATTCGGAGAACTGTGAGTAAAGCAAATGTCTTAATGGTAGGTGCTCTCTTAATATATGTAGCTTATATATCAGAATATTACAATTTATGTAAAGATTTTGTAAAATTTGGCTGTAGTTTAACATTAACTTCAAGCGATCGACCGCGTTTGTATCATTGGTATATTAATAAAATTTTATTATGCAGATATTATTTCCTTTGTTTAGCTTTTTTATCTTCACGCTGTATCTCGCACACAGCAGGGTAGGCAGAGTTAACCTAGTGTTAAGTCTGCCTACCCTTTAATTCTCAATGCATTGCCCAATTCTTGACACCTTAGACGTGTAGAATGGCAGAAATCGACGTCGATGCATATGTGATTCTTATAATATAAACATTTTATTTCCTTAATTTGAAACGTACTAAGTTTAACAAAATAACCATAATAATAGAATTTCTATTACCTTTATATTTTATACATAAAAATAAACACAATTTCTTTAGAGAGTATTTGAGATTAAAAACAAACTTTCTTTCAGACTTAAACTCGACCGAAGGTGCTTTCCCACATCGTAACAGTGTAGTGTCAATACGAAGCAAAGGTCAAGGTACATCTAACACCTTGTAAGGTCGTAACGTGATCTAAGTGCCGTACTTATATATACGTACTTATAGCTTTATTTTGCATAAGTAGCTATAGCTTCAATGGTCAATTAAGATAACTAAATTTAATGTTTTCTTAGCTTCACCCTGCCACACATGACAGGATAGGCAAAGAGAACTTAGTGTTAAGACACTCCGTTTCCCAGTATCCGCCGAATTCTAGGGACATTGTGTGTTGAGTGGTGAAACTCAACGATATGCTTTGCCTCGATACCTTAGCGAAGAAAATGGAAATATTAAATATTGCGTTTCCTCGAGTGGGAATCGAACCCACAACCTGTCGCGTTTAGAGGCACACTTTGTGGCTCTGCGCCACGATTGGCCTGTTTTTACTGAGTTTTCGTAATTTAAATTACGAAGTCATTCATTTTTTATTTATTTCAATTATTAAAATAGGCCTATGCTTTACCACTTTTGAATAACAATGACTGGAGTTTTTTCATGAACGGCATGATGTAGATTGAGATAGATAAAATTTCAATTGATATTAATATTTTATAACTTGGCTAAATAAAATTACACTACGTTTTCTACCACTCAACAAATAAGAAAAAATAGAGATCTATTTGTTAAACAGTTTTTTTTGTACCTATTTGTGTCATTTTTTTGCATAGGGATAAAACACTTCTTTTGACAAACACCGCCTAATTTTCGAGATATTGCGTGTCGATTTGCGAAATTCAACACCGCGTTTTTCCTTATAATAATAATAACTCAGATTTCAAAGAAACAACAATAACATAGTTAATTCTCGCGAGTAGGAATCGAAGTCAGACTCTGTGCCACTGCGCTAAGACGGTCCCTAATTGTAAATGGAATAAATTATAAACATACTCTACATTACTATATACATACTCTAGGTGCCCAGGTTCCCTGTTTGCGGAAGAATTTACAGTGTGAAGCACAAAAAATACATAAACATGATGTACACTACGTAGTACTTAAGTCTACACAAACAGTGCATGTGGCACAGTGCGACTAAGTATCTTAGGTAACCTAAGCCTTTAATGGAAGGTAGTTCTGTTAGGCTCCTCCTCGAGCTTTCGACTGACTCATTCATGCGAATTGTCAAAAGATTTTGTCGAAGTGAGAATTAAGGAGAATTTTTCGATCAAAAGTGTATTTTTACTTAATTGTCGGGAGCTTTTATCGCTTAATCCGACACTTTTTCGAGCTTTCGTGCTATATTTTCTTTCTCTAATCATGATTTTACTTAAACTATCTAAGTAAATGTATGTATATGCATATAAAATTTTGCTTTACATGCGAAGAACTCATACACGCATTGTTTTGGAATTCAACTTTTTGACCGACTTCTGTAAGAAAAGGAGGTTATCAATTCGACTGTATTTTTTTGACTTGACTGTGTTTTTTTTTTATGTTTGTTACCTCATAACTTTTGACTGGGTGGACCGATTTGGATGATTTTTTTTATATGAAAGGTAGTGCTTCCCATATGGTCAATGTTTTTTTTTCTGACAATGGTATCTATGAGAAAATCACATAAGTCTTATATTTGCATTACCCTAATGCGCGACAAATGGGCGAATAAATCATTGTGGCGTCAACCGATTTCGATATTTTTTTTAAATTCTGGATAACATTGCTGTATGATAAATATTTTAACAATAAAATCGATGATTAATTGAAAACAAATCAGGTTTCCTGTAGGTACTTATCTTACACAAAAGCAATGAAAATGTGTTAATGAGAACAGAATTGTTTGACACTAAGTTTCCAGGGCCTAGCCTGATATGTGCGGGATTCAGCGTGAAATAAAAAAAATATATCTAGCGATTCCAACACCCGTCTAGTTCTTCAACCAACCGAAAACAAGCACTTAGCTTTTTATATACTAACTCAATTTAATTACAGTTTTCTATACTAAGAGCCTTCATTTTTGTCTTTTATTCTATGGATAAATTTTGTTACATATAAATATGTAACTAGGATAATTATAAAATTATCCTAATTACTTCTGTTATGTAAACTTTCATAAATTTCATTTGTTTATATACTCGTAATGTAACGAGTAGTGTAAATACGTCATTGTTGCACAAACAATTGTTGAATTGTTTCAACAAAATATAATAATTTTACGAATTATTTTTGTTTGTACAACTGCGTTTCAAAGGAAATACCTAATTTAAATCGAAACAATTAGCGTGAAGTAGAAATAGCCTAAAGCCTCTCCCCATAAATGGACTCTACAAAAAAATCACCGGTAGTTTCTGTAATAAACACGTTCAACTAAACAAACTCTTCAGCTATATAAAACTTATATAGTCGTAAAATGTGCGCAGGGGTACGAGCGTGCGACTGTAAACGTGACAGGTTGTGGACTCTATTCTAACCTGAGGAAAATAATATTTAATTCTATTTATTTCCTCGCTCTGTTAACGAACTACAGCTCGGTTCTGAGCTCCGCCACTCCACGCAATGCCTTCAGAATTAGGCAGAAAGTTGGGAACGGAAGCAACTTAATGGGGACTACACTTATCACACACTAGGTTCCCCTTAGTTACGCTGCCATACGCGGTATACAGCGTGAAGCTAAAAAAAAAACAAAACTATAATATAAAAGATTTGAAAGGTGTTCAAAGTGCAAACACTTAATAGTCTAATCAATATGATTATTATCATTATAAAATGTGTAGCACAGAAAGTTTAGTATACTACACCCACAAGTTACGTTCGTGCCGCTCTAACTTAGAAGTCACGAACTATAAAGGAATGTTTCAGTGATTGCACGTTATAAAATGAAAACGCCGTCTAATTATTTCAATAATTCGTTAAGTTAAATAGAAAGAGCTAGTTAACTTTAACCTTCTATTATACAGTTAAATTGAAAGTTTAGTGGCGATAATGTATTAAAGAATAAACGTTTTTTATACGACTTTTAACAACTTATAGGTGTGGGCTTAAAAACGAATCTATTCTAATATTATAAATCTGAAGAGTTTATTTGGTTGAACGTACTAATGTCAAGAACTATCTGGTATCGGTGTAACCAACGTTCCGTGTGGCACACTTAAAATGGACAACGAGTATTTCCACTTAACCACGCGGACGAAATCGCAGGTAAATACTAGTATAACATAAAGTTTTCATACAGTCTTTACAACAAAAGCTTTTTTACAATCTCTTAAAGAGCTTTAAAAACAAATAACCCATAAAAAGGGAGCTTATTTTTCATTCTAGTTTACATATTTTTTATAACCACAATTACTTATTCTAAGGCTTTGCCCGATTCGTTTACATTTTTAATGTAACTTCGGACGGGTTGGCCCTTAGAGGCTTGCTAGGGCCTTTATTTTTAAAAATATTGATTAAAATTCTTACTTACCATTTCGCCATGGCGATGTAAACGGCTAAAGTATTTATGAAGAAGAATAAATTAAAGAAATAAAGAAAATTTGTATTTAATAAATAATTTAGTAGCAAAATATATCTTTTGAGTATTTTTAAAATGGGAGTGTATGTTCATTATAGCTCGTCTGGTGTCACACGGGGTCGTGGGCGGCGGTGATCACTTACCTTCAACTGACCCTTTGCCTTGTTTTTGTTATAAAAAATAAGCTCGATAAGCATAATAAATGTTTCATTGTTTCATCTGTCAACAAGTACAAGTTTTAATATGAATTCACTTCGTAATTTTCGAACATGCGACCTAAGCACAAATAAAGTAACTAAAGTCTCAAGTGAAGATAAGTACCTAGGAAAGGTTGTTAAGGCTTCACGGTCAATCTCGTATATAATAAGCAGAAGAGACCCAGTGTCAACACACTCCGTTTTCCATGCACTGCTCAATTTACGAAACGTTCTGTGTGGTGGTGGTAACCAATGTCGGGTTTTGCTATTGTTACTAAAGCAAGGAAATAAAAACAAACCATTTCTGAGTGGGGATTGAACCCGCGAACGTCTAGCTCATAGTCTCTCAAGTATGTTTTAATTTAAAATACAACGCTTAGAAAGAATTTAGGGCAGTGTGTGAGAAAACTTGGACAAAGTTGTTGACACAACAGTAAGTGACAGACGTCTACAAACCAAAGAACTTATTAAAGTCAGGTGAAAATAAAACGAAACCTTTAGTTTTTAGCTTCACTCTGTATCTCGCATATAGTAGTGTTGACAGAGGGAACGTGGATAGAGACCTAGTGTTAAGACACTCCGTTCCCATTAAGACACTTCTGTTCTCCATTCTTCAGCGAATTCTGGAGGCATTGCGTGTTGAATGGCGGAATTCAACGCTGCGCTTTGATTCGTTCGTTAGAGCGACAAAATGATACAATGAAATATTTCGCTCGCGTTGCATTTGTATTCCTACAGTCGCACATTGTTTTATATAGCTTTTTTAGTTTCCGGGTAGGTCACTTTTTTATAAATTTATCATACTTTGCATAATTTGAACTTATAAATATTACGAGACAAATGGAGAGGGTATTGTTTAATAATTGAGTGACTGTCAGTCTTTGTTAACGTTGGTTATTTGAATTCCATGCCCGCATAAGAATTATGATATGATCATAGAACTATTGAGATAATAATGTTTTTATTTAAACCGTCTTCTGTAAGAAGGTTATCGATTCGGCTGTATTTTTTTTATTTGTTACCTGATAACCTTTGACTGCGTGAACCGATTTTGATGATTGTTTTTAATTTCAAAGGTAGTGCTTCCCGTGTGGTCCCATTTTGACTTGAAAATTATAAAATGTTTGTATAATTATTTTATTACTTTTTAGTTCGTCGTTAGAAGTCGGTTTTTCTTTTTGTTAAAAATTAATTTATTTTAAATGAGATATAAAGAAATGCTTTACGTTGTATCTCGCTATTACCCTAAAGCAGGATAGACGGAGGGAGCCTAATGTTATGACACCCCATTCCCCATTTTCTGCCCAGATTTTGGCATATTGCGGCTGAATTTAACGCTGTGCTTTGTCTTGTTATTAGAGGGGATCATTTTCCCAAATGAAATCGAATCCAGAACCGTCGCGCTTATAGTCAGACGCTATGCCGCTGCGCCACGACGGCCTCGTATGAACTTTACAGTGATATAAAACATATTCCCATAAGACTAATTCTATATTGGGGTATACATATGCTCTAAGAAGTAACCAGATGGAAACTTTGTATGGAAATGTTACCTGAACTTAAATATAAAGGACTTAATAAAAACCTGTTTTGTTATTTCTTACATATGCTGTAAATTTTAGTGAATTCTTGAAGTTGATGCTTATATTTTTGTGTTTTTAACGACCTGATTTCTGCTACGTTAGAACAAACTGATTTTAAAACTTGGTTCTTCCATCCTACCTTGTACCTTATATACAAATTAGTTTACATTGATTACAAACTATGAGTTCACAATCAATTTCATGCATAGAATCAATCTAGTGCATTGTGAAGTAGGCCCTGATATCTACACTTAGGTCGCAAGTCTCAAGCACTGCTCCAAACTCAAGAGTACCTATTTGTAATTACTGGTAACTGTGACGAATACTTAATATTACGTTCACAAGAAGAGTACACATCATTTAAATACAAAAGATAACACTATAGAAAAAAAACTTATCACTTATTCTATCCTACTTAGTATAATTATATCCTACTGTCTTGTAGCTTCGTGCCGTATTCCTAGCGGGGTAGCCAGAGAGAATGAGTCGATAGATACTGTCTCTGCATACCTCTTTTGCCTCGTCCACTATCATCAACCTCTTCATGCATGAGGTCTCTCCCTACCTCTATTATTACTCTCTTTTCCTACTTATAAATATCAAAGTTTGTGATGGATGATTGATGAGAATGGATATTTGTTCCAGTTACAAGCAATAACTTCTAAAGACATTAAGATGAACCTGTAGCTCCTGTGGTGTTGCACGGGGTCGTGGGCGGCGGCGATCACCTTCAAGTGACCTAAACGCTTGTTTGCCTTGTCCTTTTCCCATAAAAAAAAAACTTTACAGTTATGTAGCTTATACGTGAAAATAACATATTATATAACAGATTACGTAAAGATTTTGTAGTTTAAAAGTGGATGATTTTATATACAACGGCCATCATAGCTTTAAGCGATCGAAGCCGCGGGCGGGTCGCTAGTAAATCATAAGCCATTGAAAATCACATTCCCTATAAATATATTAGGTTATGTTAAGTAGGTCTCAGAATTCCAGACTTGTACCCGGCGTGCTATCAACGACACTTAGTTTCTTGTTTGCATAATTTAATACTAAGCGTTATATGCACTTGAGTTATCTGCTTCGATCGTATACTGCGAATATGCGGTTGTACAGTCATTTTGTGTTAAGCTAACAGTTTTAACTTGTATGTTTAGACCTCCTCCCCTTCCCCTTGCCCTTATTGCTACGTCCATGACAGACAGGCTCTAGCTGTATTTGAAATAATATTCATGACAGCGTCTTCTATCAACACAATGAGTTCAACAATTGTCTTCGACATTCGCTCGACAGTATTCGTTTTTTTTTCATAAGAAAGACAAAATGCGGCGCTAAATTCCGCCATTCAACACGCAGCAAGAAACAGAGAACGAAGAGTCACTAGGCTTAATCTATATAGAAAATAAATTGCCTATATTTACGTTTTATACAGTGCGACTTGCAACTTTCTCTTCTCTCATAGTAAACCAAAAAAGGCACTAAGTATGTATGTCAGAGGAAAGCCGACAGTTTCACGTAGAAGGGAGCTTTATGTGGTAATATCTTTAAAATATTTGTTCAACAACATTTCTCGCTGAATTTAGGTTTGTTCATTGTTTTTTGATAATGTGACTGAATAAGTTATTTTTGTTTACCTCTTAGAAAAAAAAGGGCGGCGTAGAGTTCCGTCATTCAATGGACAATATCTCGTAAAATCGGCATTACGTGGGGAAAGGAGTGTTATTACACTCCACTTAGATAAAAAAAGGTCAAGTCAAATTACAGCCCGGGTGAATAAACTCATATTAATCTTAGATTTTTCTGTCGGTGATATCTCTTATTTTATATTGATGGTACTGATTTGACATTACTAAGAAATCGGCGGAAAGTATGAAACAAAAGTGAAACAAAACTATCTACCACATTCTCTTCGTCTTCGTTAGAGTGGAGCTAAAAAACAAACTACCTAAGTGATACAAAATGAACACACAACTGCTAGAAGATTATCTATGTTTCAACATCAGCTTAAACACGTTCATCCCCTCACACAAGTACGCAACTTAACGCCCATTCTCTTGAGAGACAATTGAAATTCCTTGCAATTGCAACTAGTGGTATTACCGCTCCGACGAACTTGGGATGCGGAACTCTAAATATGTTCCGCTTTCAGTACTAGCGCTGTATACGGAACATTGTTTACACCTTATTCGCCTTTATTGTGCGAATACATTTGCTTTGGATTGTTTAAGGTGTTTAGTAATTGAGATGGCAAGTTTAATCCCATCAATTCTAAATAACAAAATGGTAAAAAATATATTGCTGTACAAAAGAATGGCGTGTCTATATAAGTTTAAAAAAATAGCTTCACGCTGCATCCCGCACGTAGCAGAAGTACCTGGTGTTAAGACACACTTTCCCATCTTTATGCCGAATTCTGGAAGCATTGCGTGTTGAGTGGTAAAACTCAACGCCGCGCTTTGCCTCGACACCAGCGTGAAGAAATGGAAAAAAGTGGAATGGAATGGAAATATTTCATCTCCTCGAGAACGAATCGAACCCGCAACAGGTCGGTTTTACAGTTACACTTTATGCGCCACTATTGGCCTCAATATGTATAATATTTGCACATTATCATATTAGTATTTTTTTTTATGGAAAAAAGCATGGCAAACGAGCGTACGGGTCACCTGATAGTAAGTGATCACCGCCGCCCACGACGCCGCGTAACACCAGAGGAGCTACTGGTGCGTTGCCAGCTTTTGAGGTGGTTGGGCGCCGGAGCCCGGCATAACCTAATGCGAAACGCAGTGGCATAAAGCCACTACTTCCAAGAGGGCAAAGCCACGAGCGGAACACTATTTTTTTTAATGTTATAAAGAAACACTAACCGTATCAAATCCCGTCTTGCTGCAACGGGAAACATTAATTTAGATTTCTTTAGAAACTGACAAAGAACTTTTGAACGTTGTGTACTATTAAGTAGGCGCTTAACATTATTTAGATATTTCTGAAAAAGCAAAACGACTTTTTTCTCTTATTCTACTTTCATTTATACTTAAATGCAGCGTTCTTAGTATTTGTGCCGAAAATGTAAAGAATAAAATAATTTAACTTTTATCGATGATATTCATTCCTCCGTCTGGGGAGCAAACGCATAACCAACACCATCAACACTTACACTGAGCTCCTGTTCCAATGAGCCACGATGGCGTCAAGTACTCGTATTATTTTATTCATTTGTAACTTATTTTTCCTGTTTTATGAATATCATAAATTATTGTATCATTTTATACGTTTCACACCTAAATTTCCGTTAAAGATAAAAAAAAAACCAATAAAAAACAGAATGCATCAAATTTCACAATAAAAGGAAGTGCATGTGCAATAGAGAGAGAACATTATCGATTAACTCGAAGGAGTGAACTCAAATCCGATTATGTTAAAATTTTCAATATAATTATGTACATCAAACAGATTTCCATTGCCATTTCACGAGTAATTCACTCTACGAGTCCCGCTTAAGGAGGTCCAACGTTATATTCAAATACTATTTTCGGCATATATTAGGGATTCCAGGAACATTTTAATCAGCATTTCCATCAACATCTAAAGCTATATAGACACTGTATAAAATTTAGTATACTTATTCATTGAAATTACTACCAAAGTTAAGGAAATTTGAATTCTAAGCAGAATAGGTGTTAACAGCCACTCAATATAGCCGCAAGGCGTCTTGCACGTTCAATGGGGGCATTAGCCGTTCCCAGATTATACGGGAGAATGTTTTTGAAGGATAATGCTTTACTAAAGGTTCCTTTTATAATGGTTTATTATTAATGTATACATTTATGATATTGACGTTGTGAAATTGAAACATCATTCATTCATTCAATCATCATCATCATAGCCTCTAACGCAATCTCGACCATGTCATGGTCCACCTGATGAAGGGCCTGCCCACTAACGTTGTCTAGTAGGCTTTGCTTGACCAGGCCGAAATGGGAAATGAGATAAATATCAAAATACATAATTTTGTTCAAAATTGGAATTGAACCTACAACAATCACTTATTCAAGCGCGTGCCAACATATCGTGAATTTATCAGACTACCCGAAATCCCATAGCTTTGAAGACGTAAGGCTATGTAATTATAAATGACTAACCATCCAAGCTTAATGGGTCTGAGATAACGAGAAGAGCAATACTAAGCTGTTATTGAACGTTGCATTTGCTATTACCGAATACTGAATAGTGTAGTTAATATCTTGTCTAAATGACATCACGTAGAGCACCTATAGGTTATCTAAGATTTTTTATTTTTTTTTATTATTAGGTATATATTTTTTAGCTTTACGCTGTACCATCGTGTATAAAGCAGGGAGCTTGTGTTAAGACACTTCGCTCCCTTGCGGCGGAACTCAACGCTGTGCTTTTCTTCGACATCAGAGCAAAGAAATTAAGATATTAAATAGTTTATTTTCTCGAATGGGCATAGAACCCCCAACCTGCCGTGTTTACAGTCACACGATTATAAAAATGAAAGCGTAAAAAAGACCTGTGATTCTACTTAAGTTATTTTTCCTTAAAAAAAGACAGATCCCCAAAATATCTCGCGTTATAAATCCGGCAATCTTTAACACCCAAAAGAGAAATAAATGACAAGCTTTGCGTACAAAATATTTCTTACTCAGCGAATTAAGTGAAAGTAAAATTACTATGAAAATGCTACTGACGATGACGGTTAGAAGATATATTTAAGTGTCGCTTACCCTTTTATTTCAAAGATATAATTTATTACGCTATTTGTGGTTGTTTTGCGTTTTCTTAATAACCTATTAATTGTCTTGCTTGTTCATATTTTTAGGTAATAGTCAGTCAGTCTAATATGAACATATATAAATATGCCCTCCAGTGAGATTCGAACCTTTAAAATTTTGGACGTCTAGTACTGCATCACAATGAAATATTTATAAAATAGTCTCATTAAGCGGAATTTGAGTCCAAGTTTCACTTCAAATCTCACTTAACGACTCGTACGTATCAATTGTTCACAAATCAAAAGTGTTTTAAGCTTCGATCTGAACTATACATGCGAGTATAGTTCATATAATATAGTTATATGATAACACACTAAATAGCTTCATATAAATAAAATATTATTTATGTATTGATTTATATCTGTGATAAGAGATAATAGCAATCCCTTTTATTTGACATCTTTAGGGGTTGTATAAAATTAGTTATTCGTGATTTGCAAAAATATTGATTATATGTAATATCGTTGTCTGAGCTGAGTCGTAATCCCAATTTTATCTCAATCGGACACTGGGAAGTGGGGCATATTAAGTTAGCAAGACTTCACGTATACACATAGTAACACGGCAAGCTAAATAAAATCTTGAAATAATTAGCTTTTTGCTTCTTCGTCCGAGTGTTCAAATGAAATAACTAAACATACTATTTAGAAAACATATAAACATTTTAACATTGCGGGATCTAAAAAGTATTACACTTTAAGAATGTAAAAAAAATCTTAAATTTAATATAAAAAAACATTTCAAGTGTCCTAGGTCGCTCTGGTTGCATGAAATATTCACAATGAAATGTTACATCGACACGATATACGAGATATGTAGCCTTCCTTAATAAATGGATTATCCGGCAGAAAATTAACTTTTCAATTCGTATCAGTTGTTCCTGAGATAAGAGCGCTCAATCAAACAAACTTTCAGCTTTATAGAATTAAAATGTAGATTCATTTACATATCCCTATGACGCAATTCAGGTGTACTCTTAGAAAATATTTTTTATATTTCTTTTGAATATTAAATTTAAGATATTTGGTTTTATAAACAAAGTTAATTATAACTGACAATACTTCTGAAAAAAGTTAAATAACTGTCAAATTCACCTCTTTGTAATTTATTTATATATTGTATACCATTTTATATATTATTAGAATAAAGTGGCCTTTAAAATGATTTTTAGATGTTCTGTAATTTATTATCCTTGAACTATTTCGCTTAGCTATTGATTATGATAGGTCTCTACATAATGAATCCCGCTTGGTACTTGAAGGCTTCGCAAGAAATATTGGCAGCCCATTAATATGCTTTTCTATAGAAATCATTTTAAGCTCTACTTAGTACTAAAGGGCTATAGAGCTTTGGCTGTTTTGTGTATTGGAAGTGTGTTTACCTTTACATTTGTATATTAAACTATATATTGTAATGAAAATTTTTTATGAAGAATTGTTAGAGAATTGAGACTTACTTATAAATATTAATTTATGTGTGTATGTATGTATCTATGTATGTATATAAGTATGTATTTATATGTGTGTATATAAAACTAGATATAAACTCTGTACACCCCTTCCCTTTTCAGACAAAGTTTTCTCTCCTCTACCCAAAGGTTGCCTGGAAGAGATCGCTCTCTTAGCGATAAGGCCGCCTATTGTACTGTTCTAAGTATTAATACATGTATGTGTCTTGTCTTTCTACTGTACAATAAAGAGTATTTTATTTTTATTTTATTAATACGTTGATAACATTTTCATAGTGTTACGTATATGTTATTGTGAAAAATATTATGTAACGTATACATATTACATATTTACAGTTAGCTCGGTTTCCAAAAGGCTAGGATTCGAGTTCCGTTACGGTTAAATTTTATACGTTTCTAATTATTTTTCTTTTCTTAGTGTACCGATTGGCTGGACTGATAGAATATACTATAAAATCATTATTTTTTAGCTAGTTTTCGAGACATTGTATGTACTCGTAATCACGGTTTGTGTTGTTACTAGAGTGAGGCAATTAATACTCCGAGTTGAAATCGAACCTACAACTTGCGTGATATTCGGACGCTGTGGTGTAATTATATTAAAATTTATTCAAATGTAATAATTGAACCTAATGCTAAGACACTCCGTGCCCCATTTTCTGCCGAATTCTGCCGCCATTGCGTGTTGAGTGGCACAACTCAATGCCGCGCTTTTCCTCGACACCAGAGCGGAGGAATGAAAATATAAACGTAAATTAATATGTCACTTCCTCGAGTGGGGATCGACTCGTTACAGTCACACCCTTGTGCCGCTGCGCCATTTTTTTAATAATCGAAATAGCTATTTTCACCAATTGGTAATTTACACGTCAAGGTGAAAGAAGGACAAAAACAATATTCCGGAATATCTTGTATACTAATAAATTCTTGAAAATTTACTAAAACATTTATTTGATTCTTTAAAACATACAAGTATTCTAATTTGGGCGTCCAACTAGCGACCCTACAACTTAACGCTTCTTAATACTCAACACACGTACTACCAAAGTAGTGTAGGAGACAATTTAAACATGTCTTCGAATTAGACTAAAAATCAACATCTAAGTCGACTCTTATTTCTTATTATATAAGGGTGGATATTTTCTAAGTGTTTTCAAGCAATGGGGTAGTTTGGAATCCAACCCTTGGTCCTGCATAATTAAATAGGATAAATGCACCATGACATCTCCCCAAAACGCTTAAGGGTTCTACGGCTTACAAGGATATTTGTGTTAGAAATAACATTTGTGTAAGTTTCTTGAACTCGATCGCGGTGTCTGCCTGTAAACGCGGTGTGGGTGTCGAATTTTACTATACGGTATTCACTATCTTCATGTCCTCGCTGCTGTAACAAGACAAAGCGCAGCGTTGATTTCCGCCCTTCAGCAGTCATTGTCATGAACGTTGGCAGGAAAGTGGGAAACGGAGTATCTTAACACTAGATTCCTTGTACACGTAGCATACATCTATCTAAAAAAAGGAATTAATGCGTTTAGGATTTAAAAATTTTTTTGCAGGCATGCGCCGCTTCTTTCATCAAAATCTACTCTTAGATATAAATGTTCAAAGTATATGAAATATTATTTGTTTTTATAGCTATACTAGTGGGACCAGGACGCGGCTTCGCCCGCTTGAACTATACGAATATTTATTAAATATATTTAAACTTAACGAATATCTCTATAATACATGCCGACAACACGTTGATTCACGTAACAATAATAGCATACACATTCAAATAGCTGTATAATTAGACTGCAAGTGCACACAACTTGGTCGTATACATCACCAACGATCGGCCGCGTTTAAAGGCAATCAATTATACACATATTTGACAATTTATAAAGTATTTAAACGTATTTTTTTATTTTCACGCATCATCCCGCATATAGTGGGGTAGGTGTATAGAATATTGTGTTAAGACACTCGATTCCCTGTTTTCCTAATTCTAGCTCTTCTGAAGATTTATTTTCTATCTTTCATAACTTATTTTATTACCGGTAACCCACCTAGCGCGACGTTATTTTCCGACACACTCAATAGTTGCGAAAATGCCTCGAAAATTGGGTGGTGCGTGTGCATGTCTTAATACTAGGTTTCCTCTTCCTACCTCGTATATGGGGGATACAGCGTATAGCGAAACCAAACATATTTTCCTAGTAAAATACATTTAAATAACTTAAAAACCAGCCCGTATGCTTAAATTTTAAAACAAAAAGATGATATCTACAAAAGGTATCAATTAATTGTTGAAGACTATACAGCTGAAAGTGAATGAGATAAATCTTACACCAGATTGTGATAAAACACGTTTCCCGACGCAAACACTTTTACTGAGAAACCAATTTTATAAGACGTCTTTTTGAAGCTTTTGTGGGTTAGTATTAACATAGCTAATATACTATACTAGTTATCGTCCGCAACTTTGTGTGGATTTTCATACGAAAAATAGAAAATCCCTTTCTTTTTTCGTTCCATTGGGATTGTTTTTTTTAACCTGTACTTATATACTATATATCTGATAACGATTCATTATATTACAACAGTGCAAACAGTGTATTGCACCTTGGCCGATCAGACCAAAATCTATACATATAAAAAATTGTCACTGATCGCTATCTGTACTTAAAAAATGTATAAATAAATCTATTATAGGGAGCATTTATCATTGTAATAGAACCTAATACACATTTTTTTAAAATTTTGTCTGTTTGCCGCTTTGACTGTTTTTTTTTTTGTGCGTTTGTGCGCACTAATCTCAGAAATGGGCTGGGCTTAAATACCGTTTTCACTATCGTAATTTGGCAAACAAATTTGCTACGAAGTAACTGTTTTATTGAATTGGCTGAAACTATAGTTTGAAATTGTAAAAATATTATCTCCAAAATGATAATATATATATGATAATAAGAAATAGCTTAAGAACACGAAAGTAATTCAGATTAGTAAATAAATAATTGTGTAGTTAAAGCGGGCGAAGCTGCGAGCTGGTCGCTAGTAATAAATATAATGTAAACGGGAATCAATCCTCAAGTATCATCACCAAGCTAAGATCTATACTATAAGGACATATCAATACTTTAAATGTATTAGCTTTCTTACAATCATAGCAGGAAGCACGTCGACGCTATTATTACTCTATATTTGTAAGTAAATGCAGCCCACACATGTGCACCAGTGTGTGTACGGAAGTGTTATTGCGAATGCGGCGCCGGCGACCAATAATGGTTGATAGATATAACTGGATAGCTATATTTGCTGTGTGTTTTGTTAGACAAGGTGCGGCGTTTGGATTCGCCTTTTAATACACGTTGTATTGGAATTTTGACGGTAAATGGAGTGTCTTAACACTACATTTTCTCTTGTACGAGTATGAGTTATTAATAATAGCAGGATAGGAAAGAGGAACCTAGTAATAACACTATTTCCCTACTTCAATCTAATTTTCGAAATATTGCGTGTATAGTGGCGGTACTGAACGCCAAGCTTTGTCTTGTTACCAGAGCGAAGAAATGAAAATAGCTCATTCCCCGAATGGATTTCAAATTCACAACCGTCGTGTTTACAGTTAGACCCTGTACCGCTGCGCCTCGACGGCCTTTAAGTAATGCACCTATTTCAAATAGTCTGACATAATACCGACAACATGCATTTCCTGCTAACTATAAATGTTAAGATGGCTTGTTAAATGGTACAGTCGATCACTTTGACGGTTATAGACATAAGAAATAATTTATTATTATTTTGCTGAACTCGTTTTGATTGAATTTCTGTGTTTATATTTAACACTTATTTTAGACTGTGTGATAGATCTCATTTCTTGAACTGCTTTAATTTTATTAATAGTATATTTCTGTTACAGGTACTTAAAGCTGTTACAAATTCAGAGATTATAGAGGAGTGATGTTGTAAGTTTAGCCTGTCTTTAACTTTATATTTTTCTCTTTCAAATTTTATAATTTTGTGGTGTGCAATGAAACAGTGTGAAAAACCGCGTTTGTGGCGCAGTCCGCGTTTGTGGCGCATGGCTATAGCCATGTCGATTGTAAACACAAATGAGGAGCGGTACTGTTTTAAAGGAAATGGTGTGTCTTAATACTGGGTTCCCAGGGTCCATCTGCTTACCCTGCTATGTTCGGGATACAGCGTGAAGCAAAAAAATAAATAAAAATAGTGTGGAGTTAGGAAAATTCAAAACCTCATAATCTAAATAGTTCTTGCACTTAATACACTTAATGCAATTGCATACGCATACCTATTGCTTATTACTAGTACCATTCTATTGTTTATAAAACAATTGTCCTAATGTAAAAGGAGGGCAAATAAATGTCTCACAAGGGTGTCTCTAAATGTAAATATGAAATATAAAGTATGTAAAAGAAAATTACATTTAAAAAAGAGATACCGTGGCGCAGTAGTACAACGGCTAACTGAACGCGATATTTGTATGTTCGGTGGCTAACTATGAACTATTTTCATTTCACCGCTCTGGTAACAAAAAAAAGTTTGGCGTTGGGTCCCGCCGCTAAAAAGGAAATGTTTCAAATTCAGCCAAAATTGGGGAACAAAGTGTCTTATTAATAGGTTCCCTCTGCTTTTACATTACAAGGGTTTCTTATCACATAACACAAATAAACTTTATCAAAATTGACACAGCAATTTTGATAAGGTTAAATAAATATTATTTAGTACCTATAAATATATTTATAATTTTTGTTATCGCGAGTACCGTAGCGCACGAACGAACCTCTTTAAGCTATAACCCGGTCACTTAGAATACAATAGCATTGTGTTGACTTACCCTCATGAAACATGTATCCTTAATTTGTTACGTACTTATTAACGCTTTCATTGAGACTGTTAAAGGATTTCGTGCATATTAAGTGTTTAAGTTTCAAATCCGTGTGTCAATGCAACTGTTATAAGCTCGTTGGAAAAATGACTTATTTTTATTTAACTAGATAAATATGAGAATACGGAGTTTCTCACATAAGGTTCTACACGCCTCTATTTGGTCCACCGTGCTATGTGCGGGATTTAGCGTTAAGCTTAAAAAAACGCTGTATCTCGCGTATAGCATATGGTAGAAGTAACTTAGTATTAGACACTCCCGTACCCACTTTCCGTAAAATTTTCATTATATTGTGTAGTGCAATTCAACGCCAAGCTTTGTCTTCGATGGCCTCACCTATTTATTTGACATATTTCATTCGCCTGACTAAATTTAAAAAAAACCTGTTTTAGTTAGTTACAACTATCTCGAGGAGAGTCAAATACAACCCAGTTGCGCCAATACCCCACTAATTGGTATGATATTCACAAGGTGCTATTCCGCTAAAAGGTTTCTACATACTTTTAATATTGCTTTCAAAAACACTGTTCTTTTCATAGAAAACTTAGGAAACCTAGAATTTGCTGAACGTGAAAATGCACTTTCATGGTCCTTTGTTACGTAAAACCTAAGGAACTTTTAAGATAAAGCTCAAGCTCGCTGATGCGCATGTTATGTTATTCTTGTACAGCTTTCAAGTACTTTACTCGTGCGATTGGTTCTACTCAAGTGTTTAATCCATTCACCCGTGTTCCTTTAATATATTAATAAGAATCTGTTTTAACTTGCTATGAAAACATTATACTTTGATTTGTTAATTAATGGCAGAATGGTAGGTAAAGCTAAATTTGGTTAGACTGTGGTTGAATAGCCATATTGGGCTCGAGCAGTGAAGGCGAGTATTAAGCCGTTACAATTTCCCTGGGCTCTTCTGCTCCTGATGCCATTTGGTTCGTTCGTTTGTGTCGCTAATCCCAGGCACTATTCAGAGCCTACGAGCATAAATATACTTTTACGTTTTACGTTGTATATTGCACATACTCGTAGCAGGGTAAGAAGAGTAAACCTAGGAACCTAGGTTAAGACACTCCGTTCCCATTATGACACTTCCGTTCCTCTTTAGAGTACCGTTTAGAATGCGTGTTGAGTGGAGTCTCGCCGCACTTGCTTCGTTACCGAAGCAAGAGGGAGGAATATATGAAGGAATTCAATATTTCATTTCCTCAAGTGGAAGTCGAATCCACAATAAGTCGGTCGAGTTTCGGTCGTTGGCACACACTTGTGCCATTGCACCACCACTGGCCTTTAAATTTCTTCATATAAATTATATATAGAACATAACATTTGATACTACAATACTTTGAAGCCAAATAAAATTTCAAAGAAAAATCGGTCAAGAGTGAACGTATAAAACCAACCCCTTAAATAATAGCTTAATGAAAGTCGACTTTATGTCTTACAAATAAGTGTGTAATATTAGAAGTCGGTCTCAAATGATTCGGGGAATTTTGTAATTTTCAAAAACTAGCCACTATACGAGTATACTATCGAGGGTTGTTTCGACATGTGGTGTTCATACCACCCTTGTGTTGTCCTTTGTCCACATGGCGGTATTACGTCACAAGGGCTTAGTTTTGTTTACGAAACCTATTTGATACTATACCTACATACGTAATAATATCTATGTATTTATAGCAACAATAATACAGCGGCACAAGGGTGTGACTGTAACGCGACGGTTGTGAAGTCGATCCCTACTCGGGGAAGTGAAATATTTAATTACGTTTATATTTTCATTTGTTCGCTCTGGCATCAATTAACTCGCAATGCCTCGGCAGATAGTGAGGAATGGAGTGTCTTAACACTAGGTTCCCTCTGCCTACCCTGCTGGTGCGGGATACAACGTGAAGCTGATTTTTTAAATAATATAATTGTTAGATTTTATAAGAAGATAATAGTTAAATAATTTGATTTTGTTTTTTTTCTATTGTATTGTGGAAAAATGTTTTTTATTCATTAAAAAAGCCGTCATGGAGCTCATCGTCTGAATGGAAACTTTAGGCAGAGGTAACCCTTAAGAGTCGATTAACGCTATAGAGCTAATTATGATTCGTCCTCGGTCCGATCTCAGTTTGTTAAATATAATCATATATGAGGATCAATGAGGATATATATCTATACTTTCGTTCCTGTCTAATCACATATATATGTACGTATTTCTTATAGACGAAATCTTCTCTTCTTATAGAAGAAATGAGATCAACTCAAGAACGATCCATGACCTGCACGGAGGACTTACACTGACTTACGGCGCGCTTTATTTCCCACATTTCGTCTAATTTTCGAGACATTGCGTGTTAAGTGGTGGAACTCAATATTGCGTTATATTTTTTACCCGACTGGGACGAAGCCCAAAAGAATGTTATGTTTTTGGCGCGTGTCGCTTTCAGTCAGTCTAAACGGATATTGTACATACATACGCACTAAAGATACAATGATAAATTTGTGTGTATTTATAATATACTAGCGGATGCGCGCAGCTTCGCCTGCTTATTTGGACCCTTAAGGATGAATTGTAATAAAATATACACACTAATAAACACACGTGTTCAATGAAATATTTTGAAGAGTCTAAATTTCAAATTTTATAAGAATCGGTGCCGATTTAAAAACACCATACACACTTTCAACCTTTCAACTTCATCTAAAAAGAATTACTTCAGATTACGAAAGTAAACATCTGTCCAAATTTGACGTTTCTACGCAAAGCGGCTGTGCGTGCGTCTTACCTGAGTCAGTCAGGTGCATGTCTTTTTATACATACAGATTATTCTATATTAATCGTTAATCTCTTTACAAACACCTCCATAGGCTTATATTACCCCACAACCGCATCCCAAAGATAAAACAAAAATTAACATAAAAGCTGTAATTGGTCGTATCACCGGCTCTATCCGCCTACCTTTGAAATCCACGAGAATAAAAGATATAAAGACATTTACGTTTAAAATTCAGTTATCATTGGTAAGCGGGCGGTAAAATTAAATTGAGTTCGCGTTTTGTTGAGAGTACCCACTTGACCTATCCCGCAGAAATATGTCTACCTACTTACCTACATTTAGGAATTATCAATAATTTTTTCTAGTTAAATTGAAATTAAGTCGTTCGTGGTTTTGCTTATTTTATGTTGCCTAATTATACCAAGGTAATAAGTAACAGTTGATATTATTTTATATGAAAGGGCTCATAGGTTCGATATTGTTATACTGTATGTATATATAAAGCTACACGTTTTAAAACAAGTAGGGCAGAGGGAACAGAGTGTTCCCTTTCAGATTTTGAGACGAAAAAAGTACTAATCATATCTACTTAATAATGTAGCTTTGATGCATGACTGCAATAGTATCTATGTTTTGTAATTATTTACATACTTTCACCGATTTGTCGCTTATGAAGGTTTAAGCGCTACATGTAGTAAGTAAGATCTTTGATTTTTCAAATATTCACACATTTTAAATGAAAGTCCTTAGGTAAACTAAGAGAACTCAGAGACATACTGAACTGCCCGTCACTTCAGTCTCGGTCAGATCTCATATTTTGTTTGAGAAATATTCTTATATGCGTGATTGGACTGGATATTGACCGGGACAATTAGACGAAGAATGTTCTCATTATTGCTTATGTAAGAGTATTTTTAACAGATTGAGTTCGGACCGAGGACAAGCGTTACTGGCCCTATAGTGCGATTCGTCGCAGGTTTACCCGTTTTTTTAGAAAATGTATAATCTAACTTACTTAGGTATACGCAATTGCTCAACAAGCAATGCCTTCGGAATGCGGCGAAAAATGGGGAACTGCCTACCCTGCTGTGCGTGGGATACCGCGTGAAGCTGATAAAAAAATATACGCGAATAACCCGTTTAAAGAATTTAATTAAAAATGTAATCTAAGGTAACAAAGTACCATTACAAACTTTTTCAAACATATTTACATAATATATGTACAAAAAAACCCCGACGTTTAACCTGTGCAACTTTCTGCTCTATCACATTGTATTTCCATTAAAGTTGTAGGCAACTTTTTGAATAATTTACTATAACAGGGTCCGCCTACAGGGCGGGTACAGCCTGTCTTCACGATGTAGACTCGATGGTTTAGTATGGACTAGTTACAAGTATTTATAAACCTATATAGGTACAATGGATTGTGGGTTCGATTATCACTTGGGGAAATAAGTTGTTTTACATTCTGCGCTTCTGGTAACAAGATACAAGTCGTTCAGTTCCGTCACTCAATACTATTGAGCTTTCTAGATTTAAATTTTCCATAGTTACAGGAGTGAAAATAAAGTAATACTTTACTACGATTACGATTGTACGAAAAAGCCAGCCATTTCAAAGCCACAAAGATATATAGTTATATGAAACATCAACGTAAACTGGGTAGTGACATTATGTTAAAATATAATTTAATGTTATATTAAAATGCTCACAAAGTTTGCGGCTTTGTGGTTCACACATATATGCCTAACCGAACACTGTAGAGATTGCGGGTTATAGTCCTTAAAATAATTGTTTTTATTTAAAACCGATATGTACTGAATTTCATGTATAGTTTTCCATTTCATTTAGTGTATAAAAATATACTTATTAATATTATAAATATGAAATTTGTATGATTCAACGTTTCTCTTTGCTTTCTTTGCAAACAAAAACATATGTTTCTTGGTTAGGAAGTATTCTTCTTTATTGTACACAACAAATGAAAATTCAAACCAAAGTAATAACTTATATTCAGTAAATGGAAATAACATTTTATGAGGCACAAAAGGCGATCACGTCCCTAATTGACTATTTTTTCGAGACAACTGTATAAACTGTTTTTTTCATCTCGTCATTAATTCGTACTTTTTGTATATAATTCTACAGGCCTATAGTAGGCATGTAATATTTTCACCCCCGGAACCGTAGTGGCAGGCGGAAGGGCACCGACTGTATCCGTCGCCGCCGTTTATCACGCGGTGACGGGACTCGAATGCAAAATGTCCTTGCAGCTTAAATTTGCGTGAAATATAGCGTGTGTTCTTTGTATGGCAGTTAACTTGCTAGTCAAAAGAGTTTGCTTAATAGAAGTACAGCAGTTTGCTCTACACTATTATTAAGTTCATATTTAAATTCACTTCACGGAATGCCTTGAGACTTCGTTATGTGACGGTGGGAAACGGAATGTCATAACTCTAGGTAGGCAAGGTAGGTAGAGGAAGCCTAGGGATCTAGTGTTAAGACACATTTTTCCGTTATTTTCCGCCGAATAGCGTATTATGCGTTATACACACATATAACTGGCGGAACTCAACGCATTTCAAGTCTAACGCTTACTAACGCGTGCCGCTGCCACGTTGGCCACGTCTCGCCTCAAGTTTTTTTTATCAATTATACACAGAAAATATCACAATGCATTGAGGCCAAATAATATCTCAAAGGAAAATCGTTAGGAGTAAAAATATGAAACCAACCTTTCTTATAAAATCGTAATTAAAATCGATATTGTCTTTTAAATGTGTATGTAATATTAGTATTAAACATTAAAAGTTAATTGTTATTAAAAGTTTAAATATACTAATTAAATTCAAAAGGGTTTAACAAGAAGTGACCTACCACTGAGGCCCCTTTGCTTAAACTTCCCTAAAATAAGATACCTAAAAAACAGTAAATATATCAGAAACTCGTACCAAAATAACCAAGTTTAATCTAACTTAGAATTTAAAAAAGTTTACTTCAAGTGACTCGACGACTGTGTTTGTCAGTACGATTAATCTACACATCCGGCTTTAACGGAGTCATGGAGGAAATGTGCTTACACTTTGCAAGTCTTCACCTAAGCGAGTTTAGGGATGGTTTTACCTATTTTTGGGTGGATGATATTAAAATTTCGAGTCTTTTGGGAAAAACATCGTATTTTTCTTTATGTAACTTACAATGTAAGTTGAGGCCAATCGTGGCGCAGAGGCACATTCGTGCGATTGTAATTGCAACATGTTGCAGGTTCGGTTTCCACTGGAGGAAATAGTTAATATTTTTATTTATTCGCTATGGTAAAGGGTAAAGTAGTATTGAGTGTCGCCAGTCAATACAGAATGACTCCAGAATTCGAAAAGTGTGGAATGGGGTATCTTAACATTATGTTTCGACATTGCAGGCAGTGGGAAGACCCCCTCGTTTCACACGAACGGCCTTATTTTGAACACATGGCGTGTTGATTGTCGGAATTAATTCATAGTGAGAGATCTTACTACCGAGTGGGAATCGAACTCACAACCGTCGTATTAACAGTCAGACGATGTGCTGTTCATAATTTTTTATACTTGTAGTTTATTAATAATACTATTCATTTATTATATAGAACATAGGGTTCTAAAATGTAAACTGATTTCGATCATAAACTGTGAAAAGTTACACATAAACATGTTAATGAGTTTGGCGTATGTTTATATTCTAATTTAATGTTAGTTAAACCTTAATTGACTTTTCTGACTACATTAAATTACGGTGTAGCGGCACAACGTCTTAGTGTGAGCGTGACCATTGCAGATTCGATTCCCTTACGGGGGTACGAGCTATTTTTATTTACTCACTTTAATAACACACAACCCGGCGTTAAATTCCTTTACTGAACACGTGATGTCTCAAAATTCGGACAAAAAATGAGGAATGGGGTGTTTTAACAGAACTGGCTACCCTACTGTAAGGAAAAAAGATTTTATTTATCTACGATTGCTAATTAACAATTTTTAGAAGTAGTTAAAGTTGGGTTTTGTGAATATAAAAGATGACATAGAATAATCAATGTCTATATTACAAATTACGAAAGGCAACTATTTAGCTTCTCGCTGTATCCGGCGGCGCAGGGTAGGCAGGGAAACCTAGAAAACTAGTGTTAAGACACTCCGTCCCCATTAAGACACTAATGTTCCCCACTCTCTGCCGAATTCTAGAGGCATTGCGGAAGAAATGAATAATAAAAAAAATCATTCCCCCAAGTAGGAATCAAACCTACAACGGTTGCGTTTACAGTATCGCTCTTGCGCCAGGGCGGCCTTAACTATTAACAAAATTTATAACCAAAATTAAAAATTGATAAATTCAACGTATATCTATTTTTAAATGTATTTGAAGAGCATCCTCCAAAAAGGCTGTAAAAACATGTACTCTAATATTTTCCTTCCCAAAAATGTTTGTTTTACGTAAATTGCTTGATTCGAAGCGAATTGGTGGATTGATTTTTTAATACTACCCCTTGTAAAAGCTTTTGCGATGCAAAAGTACGGTCTGTACGTAGTAGAAAGTAAGTAAAGCTCTTATATGAGAGATTATAGAGGCTAGTATTGCCTGGTAGTGTATATATCGAGCGTGCACATATGTACGCAGAAACGAATGAAATTTTAAAAGGCAATTAAATGCAGGGTCGCCCTAGTGGCACAGTTGGGTAGTGCTAATTGTATATAGTGTTTGGGGATTCGATTTCTTAGATGAATGGTAATTTGGTCGGATAAGGTCAAGCAGTTGACAGCTTCTTTCCTTTCAAAACTACCCACGTTTTAAACCTTTTATTTATTTCACTTTATTCTTAACGCTCACTTATACTGTTGGCATTTGTGATTTAACTTGAACACTTTTTTTGGAGCTTAACAATGATCTACAAACTTAAATAAGTCTATGCTCAACTCTTTATTTTGTCGCTTATATTGGTACAAGGTCAGCATCTCCCAAAAAAATATAATTCACAATAAAAAGCCTTATAAAATATTTTATTTGACATTTGGTTTTGGCCAACTACTGGCAAAATGTTTGTTATATCAGCAAAAAATAGACCGTAAGAGTGTATCAACACTAGACTCATTGCATACCTCATATAAAAATCCTGAAAAATACTGATCGAGGCCGTCGTGTCGTCAGTAACACTACATATGACTGTAAACGCGACGGTTGTAGGCTCAATTCACATTCGAGGGAGTGAATTATGTAATGTTATCTTTGTTGAAACAGAGTGTTTTCACACTAGGTTCCCTGACTACCATGCTGTATGCGGGATACCGCGGGAAGTTATAAAAATACGCTTTAGGTAAAATAAACGCTTGGTCGCCTTATCGCAACATCGCGTGACTTTAATAACACACAATGAAATAATTATAGTAGTCGCTGACGTTTGAAGGTCGACCGTTTAGGTGTCGTAGTTGAGGTGAGCGCACGGTTGTCATTTTTAGCTTTTTACTTCTATTGACAAAAGTTACAACTTCATTTAGAATACAGTTTTATTGGTATAGTTATCGGATTGTCGTCTGTCCGTACAAAGTTGTAACGATGGTCTCCGAATGATTTGGGTGGTTAAATGTTTCCGCTCCGCTCCTTTAGTTTCTGCTGTGCGCTGACTGTCACTTTTGAACAATTTTTTTTTACGTGGATACGGAGAGACTATAATTTAGACAGAGATATATAGCGTCTAAGTGTAAACGCTATTATTCTGTAAATATTATAAAGCACGGCATTGAGGCCCCTGACCCTTCACACAACACGCTCCGTGTCTCGACAATTGGGCAGACAAACAGAGAAAGCAAACGCCATATTTTAAATTCGTGGGATGAAGCGTGAAGCTTTTTATTTTTTTATATTATTTATAAAAAAACATCTTTTTTATATTAAAAATACAGTTCCTTAAGAAATTATTGTCCAAAAAGCAGTTAAATAACGCGACATAACCGCACAATTATTATGTTCATAAAATGGTAATGTAAAGAATGTACATAGAACATTGTAGGCGAGGCTAGTGGAAATTTTAAAGGTCAAGTTTATTAGTCGTTGAGGTGGAAGAGGCTGAATGGATTTAATTAAGAGCTATAGCAGAATTCAACTTTGTACAACTTAGCTGTGGTTTGTATCTGTCGCTTAATGAAATTAAATGGCAGATGTAAAAAGAAATTTTAAAGGTCTTCGCTTGATATGTTATTTGTAGGGGGAAATACTTTATCGTTGTTGAATGTTACCTGAACGTAAACGACGGCTGTGAGTTCGATTTCCACTCGATTGAATGTATTTTAATTTTCATTTCTTTTACGGTGTTGCCAATCGAAAAACAGCGTCTGGAAAATTCAAGGAATGAAATGTCTTAACACTAAGTTTCCTTGATCTACCCTCCTACATACATATTTAGCAATAGAGCTTAATATGCTCATAGAAGTACAATAAAGCTTAATATGCTATTTATTATAAGCTTATTAACTCAATAAAAAAAATCTAAAGTGCTGGACTTCTTTCATTATTTATTTAATATATTTGTTTACAAATCATTCATCGAGAGTTTACAAATTTTATATTTACTTACAAAAAAGGAAGGACTACCAGGGGCTGTTATATAATTCCTATTAAAGAAGCTATAATCAAGAAATTTAGATCATAATATAATATCCCGTCTTTGAACATTGCGAAATGGCACTAAAATTCAGAGGTTACGAGAGATATTATTGATCGTCGCTCTAAACGTGTATGAAACGACTTAAGTCGTTAGAAATTGAAGACTTTTTTTATCTATCCTACAAATATATCATTGATTTGGAGATTTGGAGTAGATTATAGGATTTGGATGTCTTTGATGTGAGATTTAGTATCAGCTTAATATTTACATTCATATGTATATTACAAGCAGCCGAAGACGCTAAGTTCAGCGACTGTAAACGCGACGGTAACGCATTCGATTACCAATCTAGGGAATTAATTATTTTCATTTTTTCGTTCTGGTAACACGCATGTTTGAAATGCGTTATTCGCCGTGTGTTCCCGGCTTAGAATAGGATCACCCTGGTACTGGTGGTGTCGTAAGAGGCGACTAAAGTACGAGTGGGAGAGTCACGTTGCCAGCAATGGCGACACGCATGGGCAGACTCGACCGGA
>DWGR01000026.1:0-46762 GCA_018247715.1 Heliconius burneyi
TGCCAAGTGCCGCCTTTGAGAGCGCCCAGAACTGGTGAGTTCCGGATGGGTAGCTCACAAGCTTCTCGCCGATTTTGGCGATATGCTCGGACCTTGCTCTGGCAATTTGCCACTTAAAGAACCTAGAACCTCTCTATATATATATATATATATATATATATATACGAGGTAAGAACAAAATTTAAAACTAAAATAATAGTCAAACTACGACTGTGCCACGGTTTCAAAAATATAAAAAGCGATTTAGGTGATACGAGTGGTTTTAGTGTAAGTCCCGTAGTCGACGCGCAATAAAAACACAAACACACGCACACACACATATACTCTATCCAGGTTTACTGCGTGTTCAACGTGGTAGTGGATATGTAGCCTATATATATATATAAGTATAAATTGTAGCTTTGGTGATAGACAGATTAATTTTACACGTAAACAAAAAATATATGATATTGTAAATAGAAGTAATAAGCGTGAGGTTTGTGAGTGCGATTTCCGCCCAAGTAATATATTTTTTATTTTTTCCTTTATCTGTATAATGATGAGCTTCTCCAATCAAAACGCAATATTTCATAAATGGGAAGGGGCGAGTGTAGTGTCAGTTTTGCATTTCTCTCTACATCACAATTAAAATAATATTTAGTCCTATATAAGGAGGATTTAAATAATTTAATCCTTACATATGTAAATATTATGATTTTTTATCAAATTAATTTAGGTTACCTCGAATGCGCGCGATCGGATGGAAATAATAAGAAGTTATCTATAACACGTTCTAATTGAAACATTTCAATATGACCACTTTGGAGCAAAGAAGAGACTTACTGGACTTCATGTTTTTATACAAACTTGTTCAACATAAAATTGACTGTCCAAACTTATTAGGAAAAATTAATTTTAGGATACCATACAGATACCCAAGAAAACATTTATCTATATTAGTACCACCAAATAAAAAGACTGTTTTTGGTGCAAATACAGCGATCCCCCGATTATGTAAATTATATAACAAAATTTGTGAATCGGTTGACATAAATATAGATTCAGTTACTACTTTTAAATCTAGCAAACCGTAATAACCCGCGGGTACAGTGGGTTACATCGAAACGGTTACAGTAATATTAACCTAACCTAATCTTTTTCTATTTTAATAATTAGAAGTTAAAGAATGAGGTGATTGATTTAAAGAATGAATACAGTGAACTGTATATCTTTCAGATACGTAAGAGAGCTGCCCCTAGTAGAAATATATATTTTGGTGATACATATTATATATTTTTTAAATCATGTATTCCTACAAAATTCTATCCTTATTTTCCAAATTGACCCAGCTCTCAGCTGTTGGACCTGTAATGCAAAGTCAAATTGTGAAAACTAAAAAACAAGACCAAAATTCATTTCGTACGAAACTTTGTTTTTGGCAGAGACGTGCACGGGGTGAGAGTAAACCATCCGTCTCTTTTGTACCAGAAATACCGATAGATTAGGTTTTTCTAGCTTTTTCATTTTAAACTGCCTTGATTGCGATTTGGCTATAAAATATTGAATGTTTAATTAGAGTGCATTTAAATAATTTTGCGCTTGTAAAAAATTAATTATCTTAATCTGAGTTAGTCGTTTTAGTTTTCATTTTCTCTAATTTTCGAGATATTGCGTAGTTAGTAGTGTTAAGACACTCTATTCCCATTACCACACTTCCACTTCCGATTTACCACTGAATTGTACACACTTGCGTGTTGAATGGCGATAATTAACATGCTTGGCGAGGTTTAGGGCGCGAAAATGAAAATATTAATTTTTCTTGATCGATCTTCAATTAAACCCACAACTATCACGCTTAGATGCATTCACGCTTGCGCCCCTTTACCAATGGGCCATTAATTAATAAATGTTTAAATATCTTAAGTATACATATGCTAAAAACACTAAGTTCCCTCTGCCTACCCTGCTTTGTGCAAGACACAGCGTGAAGCTGATTTTTTTAAATATCATAAATATACATATGCTACCACATTTCTGAGATAAATAATAATAAAATAAGGCAGTATGCCTTCTCCTTTCTATTCTTGACCCAACAGTTAAGTGAAAGCCTCTTAAAATGTTTGTTGAAGCTTTTGGCTATCGAATCTTTAACTGTAAATACTATTAGTGCATTTAGCAAAGCTTAGGATTTCTTGATTTTAAGTACTTTTTAAAAAATAAACTAAGGGTAAATCAATCATCAATTTCTACTTAGGGGGTCTTAACTTTTTGCAAAACGTAGATGACGGAGTATTTTGACGCTATGTTCTCCCTATTTAATCTCCTCATAAAGCCTGAAGTTATTAAAATAGCAGTCACACAGTCACTTCCCGATAGCAATCAACAAATACCTGGCATTGAATCTATGCCTTTCAACTTAAAAATTCAAGCTATTTAACCAACCACTGCGCCAAATGTTCATAACAAAAGTAAGTATAAACTCCCTGAAACTGACTGTAAAAATTTATATAACCTTAATATTTGAAAGCAACCGGGCAGAGCACTTCCTAACTAAATGCAAATTTGCCTGAAAACGGATTGTTAAAAATTTTTCAAACTATATAGTCTTGTTTTAACTGAGCTCGAGGAACCAGCTGCCGTATTTTTTTTCACATTTCATAATAATTTTTAAAATCTCAAGTGTTATATTTAAATATATTTCATAAGGAAAGTCTTATCATCGTGGCGCAGCGGCACAAGAGTATGACTGTAACGCGACGGTTGTGGGTTCGATCCCCACTTGAGGAAGTGAAATATTTATTTACATTTATATTTCCATTTATTCGCTCTGGTGGCCAGTGCAAACGAGGCAAAGCGCGGCGTTGAATTCTGTCACTCAACACGTAATACTGTGTGCGGGATACAGCTTGAAGCTATAAGAAAACAAAGTTTTACTACATACATAGACGTATGGTTGCATATTTAAATTCTATTTTAAGGATCTCATTCACTTACATATTTTTTACTTCAGCTCCCACTCACAGTAGACCATATGAGTTATATAAAAGCAAAAGCAGCAACATCCATTTTTTTAAATGTAACTATAATCGGTTAGTGTAGCCGATACACTAACAGATTCCATTTACAGTTACATTAATAAAAAAATGGATGTTGCTGCTGTAGCTTTTATATGACTCATATAATTTAGGGTTTTTTGACTGTCGAGTACATAGAAATTTGTTCTCCGCTTTCTATCTAAATTTGGCTCTCCATCTGAATTTGCGCTCATATATCTTCCATGTACATATAGACAATCGGTTACATTTTTTTAATATTTTTTGATTACTTTTATTTCTTCACTCTAGTAGACAAAATGCGATGTTGAGTTCCGCAACTCGAAATACAATATTTCTAAACTTGGCCAGAAATGGAAGAACGGAGGGAACACTAAATTCTCCAATATTCATATACTTTGTTTACTCTACACAAAACATTAAGAGGCCATTTTCAAAAATACTGAGCATGAACTTCTTGTATGCTCAGTTGCTCATATAAATAACTGTAAGTTTTTTATTTCATTGAGGAAACCAAATGCGTCTTGTCTTCTCAAGACAATGAAAACTTTATTTGTTAACTTATATACTTTAATCGTTATTTTTCTATAATGACTTTTAAACAATACGTACAAAAACAATTGACCATCGTAGTTCATTCATGTCTGTGGTGATTAAAGGAGATTATAAGTTCAAATCTCACTCAAAGGAAAATTTATTTAGAATTTTTTTCTAACATTTTTTAAAACTTTTTTCAGCTTAATGTTTTAAAGTATATAGCAGGACAGACAGTAGCAATCTAATGCTGAAGCACTCTGTTTAACTATTTTTACAAATATTTTGAGACATTGCGTCTTTAGTTGTGAAATCGCGGCTTCTTTATCAGGATAGAGAAATGAGAATAATTTAATTACAAATATTCCTTCAAGTGAAAAACGCATCCACAATCATTGCGTTTAAAATCAGGTCGTTCTACTGCGACGCTTTGCCCCCATAAGATCAGTTAAAAGTGGAAAACGTAGTAACTTATCCTCAGAGAATAAATATATACTTTAATAAGTAAATGGAAATATTGATTTTTTTTTGCTTTGGTGTCGAGGCATCGTGCGACGTTGAGTTCCGCCACTCAACACGCAACACCTCCAGACTTCAAAGGACAATGGAGAACCAATTATCTAAATATTAGGCTTCCTTTGCTTACCTTACTGTATGCGGGTTAGAGCGTGAAGCTGAAAACAAAAATGCCAAAAACTTACACTTTGCCCTCTGGAGAGGAAACAAAATTTGAAAAATATAAAATTATCTAATTCCCTTTAAACAAACTTTAATAAATAAATTTCGTTATTTATTTCCACTGAATGTACTCCCACAGGACGATAGTTGAGGGACTCTCGTTAAGTGACTTGGACGACAAGTGGATAGTGTACAGTTTTTAACATCCGACTAGAATTATAAATGTAAAAGTTTGCTAATTTTGGAGTGTCTGTCTGTCAGTTGTCAAGTACTGAGTAGTTTTAAAGGATTTTGGTTTTATATTTAAGTTAAAGGTGAATATAATTCACACGCAGCAGCGTGTACGTCACGGTGAGAATGGAGAAGAAAGACGTCGACGAATTGAATGACGACTGTAAAGATTTATGAAGGATAATGAATGGATAAATAAGACATGGAAATCGAAGCTACAACCACGAAACGTTCAAACTCACAAAGAGAGTCACGGACTTTTAAAAAAAAAATCAATACATTTAACTCTCAGTTTATTTTTTTTAATACCGCTTCATAGCATCTATAGAAAAGTTACAGTAAGTACTCAACTCCAGTATAAAAAGTTGACTCGCTTGACGAGTATTTACAATGCAAAGGCAAGCGAGTGAGCTCATTGCTGTACTTTGATACAGTGACTGCAAATAAACTAATTAAAAAAGTGGGTTTTTTGTAGTTAATATTTTACATATTACAATCCTGCTGTGATGATTCGAAATGTTCTGAAGTAAAGTTATTTTCTCGAATTTATTGCTGTTACAGCGTGAAGCTATTCACGCTGGAAGCAGGATAGGAACCTAAACTAGGTTCCCTCTACCACTATTCACATCACTGTTCGTCAGGTCAGAACGCTTAGCCTGTTTCTAAGACGCGCGGGTTAAAATCCCGCTACGTTTATATTTATGATTTTTATTATTATTTTATATTGTTTTCTAAAAAGTTATGAGAACATTTTTTTCCACCGAATTGAATACGTAGGACTTGAGCCCGTAACCCTTGCGCTTACAGTTAGAGCCTATGCCGCTGTGCTACGACGGCCTCATTGAATAAAATTAATATAGACCAAATATTTAAGATATGACCAATTGAAAACTACCGAGAAAGGTTAAAGTGAATCCATTCTTTCTTTTACTACTGTAGCCGATGTTCGGTTTTTCGAAATTAAGTTTACTTAGAATTCTAACATTTTAATTATGCGGCGGAGACGAATCTTTTCAAGGCGCTTCGATGGAAAAATCTTGCACTCACTTTCTCAGTACTTCATCACTGAATAGTTATTTAAAGTTAAGAACTATCAGATTAATGTTAGATCTTAATTCTAAAGTTAAGTTATTATTTCTGGGTTTCCTTTTGCAAAGAGAAATAAAGTCTATTTGAATAAATTTAAAATATTAAATACTGAATTAAAGTTAAAGATTATTTTTTCCTTCATATTGGTAGAAAGAACCAAATACAATTTAAAAAATCTAAATTCTCATAAGCTGATATTGCATCCGCTACCTTCTCGATTACAGTCAAACATATCCACCACCATAACATCGTCAAAATCAAACTTAACTTAAAAAAATATCGAACATTTTTCTTCTACAACAAGTAGAAAGAAAGAATAGTTTTCACTTAAAACTTTCTTGGCCAGTTTTCATTTGGTTAGGTCTAAAACATAGAAGTCTAATTAAACAAAGTCACTCTTTTTACTTCCAGCTATAACGACACTAGAGGTTTGCCAAATCGAGTTACACTAATTGTCCTAATGGGACGCCTGAACTATATTAAACTTTTATATTTAACAGTGCGCGTTTCGAAATTGTAGTAGTTTGATTGAATCGTTTAATTTGCTAGTTGCTGGAGGTCTTTTGTTTTTGCTGGTTTATTTTTTTTTTTAGTTTCACGCTGTATCTAGGCAGAGGGAACCTGGGAATCTAATCTTAAGACAGTTCCGTTCTCCATTTTGTTTTACATTTTTCAAATTACAATACTACCTGCTATGCTTTATCAGAATTGTAATATATACGAAAACGTGACGTTTCCTCATGCAACACGTAACTTGACATCATGTTGTTACTTTAGTAGGGTAGGCTAGTAGGGTAGTGCTATAGCTGAATAAGAAGGATTTTATATATCAAATATTTATCATGTATCAAATACAGCTATTAGTTTTTTTTTCTTTGACCAAGCAAGTAAGCTCACCGGTAAAATTTTGTGCATCTAAAATCTACTCTATATATACTCGTACTAGATTTTATCTAGTAAAGTAAAAACATTTATGAAAGCGCAGGAGCACAAAGGAAGAACTAAGTATACATATAACTTAATATTGGAATTTCTAGGGTTTTCAGCCACCACAAGTTCCGCCACTCAACACGTACTCGTAATGTCTCCAGATTTCAACAAAAGCTCAAAATAAGAACAATACAATCGTAAACAGTAAAGCTATCATTACAATATTATTATAGTTCTTACTAAGCCACTAATTTAAATTATGAAAGTATCTCGTCCTCCACAGCGCTAGGAAATACGCCTCAGCGTGAAACATCGTGAGAAAATCTGCAGATTTCAAAGTTCTTGCCGTTAAGCTTCAAATTTACTTTCATAATTATAAATTCTTTGCTTAGTACCGTTAGAATAAATAAATATAACATTTAAATATGGTTTCAAATTGATACACAGCACAGCGTCTCACTGTCGAAGCGAGAGTTGTGGATTCCATTCCTGCTCAGTGAAATGTATTTTTAATGCCCTCGCTCTGATAAAAAAACAAATAACGGCGTTGCTGACGTTCCATCATTTGACGCACAATGTCTTGGAAATTGGAAAACGGAGTTTCTTTACACTAGGCTTCCTTAGCCTTGTTTTGCTATATGCGACAGCGTGAATCTAAAAAAATACCATCTAAATTGTTGAATCTATCGAAATTTGAAGCTAGATCCTTTTAAAGGACAAAGGAATTCTGTAAATTCTTCTTAAAACTTCCCTCGAACAACAAGCCATGTTAAGACAGTACATTTTCTTCATACTATACTATAAAAAAACGAATTATTAATAGGTTCGGGTCTCAGTCATTATTTTATTTTTCTTTATTTCGATATATTTTTTTTTGTTTTTAAATAAAAAAAATAAAAATATTTGCTTCACGCTATATCCCGCACACAGCAGCGTAGGCAGAGGGAATCTAGAGACACTCTGTTCATATTTTCTACTAAATTCTGGAGGCATTGTGTGTTGAGTATCGGAACTTAACGTTACACTTTTGCCTTGATATCAGAGCGAAGAAATCATAAATTAAGTGTAAATACACATCATTTTATTTCTTTAAATATGAATCGAAACTACAACCTGTTGCGTTTAAACGCTGGTACCACGACTGACCTCTAACAAACATATTATTGTCACAAATTAATAAATCTATGACCTGTTTAACAAAAACTTTACCATTATTCACCTAAAAATCATCTAACCCACCCAACCCACCAATTACAAATCTACTAAACTGTAAAAAGAAAATAAAATACAATAAGTAATAAGCCCAGAGATGACTAAGTCCCACTTTTTCAAATCGCCGAGCTCTATTTTACGTGAAATGTAGGTTGCGAGCATTGAGCGATCACAATATAGCGAGACTAAGAGTTAGGAAACAATTCATTCGTAACACTTTATTAGGTACATGTGCCTTTTGAATGTGCTTTGAAATCTAGGCTGTCAACGTTCAGTCACTTTGATCTCTTTCTATAGTAGCTTTGTAACAGTGACATTGAAAACTAAGTTATTTATGATATGTGTATAGCTTCTTCACGCTGTATCCCGCATGTAAGACAGAGGGAATCTAATGTTAAGACATTTTATATTCGAGACATTGTATGATTAGCGAAACTCAACGCCCTGCTTGCCGTTGCGTCTTGGTAGCATTGTTAGTTTGTATGTGAAAAATAACTTTTCCACGAGAGCAATTTAAATGTATAACTTCTTTACTTTCATATATTGGATAAAGAGATAAAGTTAAAAAATAATAAGAAAAAGAAATAATAATAAAGAATTTGAATCTAAATAGCCTTCTTATGAAACACACTGTTTCCAGTTACACGAAGACAGTCTAGTCTGGCACTTGATCCAACAGGTAAACGATAACCTCTTGAGACATTAGCGCAGGCTTGCTTGTATTAAACTAGTAACTTGTACAACTATTGGTACAAAGATCGTTACATCCATACATAACATAGTAATATCGCATTAACACATTATCTAAATGAATATTGGGTTATTACTTACATTAGTTATGTTATTGGGATAATAAACTGATCCTTATAAGTAAGGACCTAACAAGGGAGATGAACTTGATTGAGATAGAGTAATCTCCGAGTGAAAATCGAAACCACATTATAAGTATAAGTACCATTACGGAACATTTTCTTATAAAAAAGAAGCTTCACGCTTTTTCCCGCAAAGGAGGCAGATAGATCGTACTGTTAAGATGCTCCGTTCTCAACTTTCAGGGAACGGCGCTGAGTTCCGCCACTCAACACCAAATATCTGGAAAATTAGGGATGCGTGGGAAAGGAAGTGAGAAAAAAATATATGCGGGATAAAGCTTGAACACAAAAAAAAATTGCAATGGAAATTACTTAATTTACACGTTGTAATAGTAACACAGGCAAAGTCACTGTCGCCTCTAGTACAGATACAAAACGTATTGATCAAATATAATAAGGCCCTTATTTATCTCATAGATTTCAATTTATAAGAAATTCCTCGACGATATTAGTCGATTAATATTTCCTTTCAGCGATGTTACATCAGCTAAAAAGAGAATTGTGCTCTTTTGTCCGGTTTTGACAATGTCCCGTACAAATATTAAAAGCTTCATAACCAATCGGTTATTGTAAATACATCAAATATTGAATATTATTTGTAATAAAAAAAAACTAAAAAATAGGCTTTTGATAAGTACGCAAAATTTTTCAATAATCCGATCTTTCCAACTACTTAGGTAGATTTTCGATGCAAACATACGAATGAAACAATAAATGCGTCTTAAAAAATAAAGCTCTCGTAGCGTGATGGAAACGTGTTCGATTTACATTTAGGGGAATGGGTTATTTTTATTTTCCGCTCCGTTAACAAATTTAAGCGCACCCTTAAGTTTTTCAACTCAATAGTAAAAATTTCGAACATTAAGTAGTGCTACGTAGTACTGCGTATTATTTTAATTACATCCAGTCTGATATATTCGGGATGCAGCGTGAATCAAAAATAATAATAATATGATCCATCTTTTCATTTTTTTTTACATTGACTTTAGAAAGTTATGAAAATTTTAGTGCTTGCCTTATAAAATAGAAAGGATCTTAAGAAATGGCAATTCGCACAACCTCAACTTTGCTCCAGTTATCTTAATTCTCAGAGCTGCAGTTTTAATTTCTTCAATTTACTATTGTAATATATTATAATCAGTGAATTTCCACCATTTAATTTAAGAGAAGAAAATTATATTCTTATTCAATTAAAAATAGATAGTGATAAATTATTCTCTATTGAAATTTTACGTTACGATTGTATTCTGAAATCAACCCTCAGTTCAACCCTCAGTTGGCGAATCCGACTCGCACTTGACCACGTTTTAGTTAAAAAATATTGCTGGTATTTAGTTACTTCAGAAAGTGATAAATTTATGTATTTTATTGACATTGTTTATCTGCATTTCGCAGTACAGGTGCAAAAGTTGGTATCCTACATGTTTACGGGTCTTGGATGCTAGAACCAAAAACTGGACCGGCTGGACCGAGGGGATCGAAATTATTTTAATGGTAACGAAATGTCTTAAAACAAGGTTTCCATTTTCCTTCTTTCAACCCCCTAAAATAACTATAAATATTATATTCTGACATCAGGAAACGTACGCACCATTCAGGGCTTACTCCAAATATCCTCTTAACACTAGATCCTGTAGCGCAATAATAATTCATAAGCTACACGCTGGCAGAGAGCCCAGTCAGTTACCTATCAAATTCAGTTAAGTATTTAGTGTTAGCATCGCTTATGTGTTCCCCGCGCGGGTCGACGTTTTCTTAACATATTGGTTTACTCTTATATGCTTACGTTAACATAATGTTTGTAAATAAGTTTTTATAAAAAAAATGAGACAGACAAACTGGCAGTCTGTATATAATGTAGTATTATATAACAGGTGCGGCGCCGCAGTGGTACAGCATGTGGTTATAAATACGATGGCCATCGATTAGATTCCCATTCGGGGGATTAAATTTATTTAATTTCCTCGGTAGGGTAACAAGATAGAAAGCGCCGTGAAATTTTACCATTCAGCCGAAAAGTCTGGGTTCCTTCTGCTATTTGTTTATGGAGCCAAGCCACATGATATTTGGTAGCTTTCATAATACAAATAAAACATTTCATTATCCTACCGAGGGTTGTTAGTGACCAGTGTTTTCCTACATAAATTAAAATGGAATGGTCGGCCTTGGAGGTCCCTGTACAGTAACTATGGGTTCGTTTTGAGGCTTTTATGGCACACTCAATTTGTATGTCGATCACTTTTAGTTTAGTGTCAAGATACTCCGTTTTTTACATTCCATATTATTTAGAGTGGCGGAACTCAACGCCGCATAGCTATTATATGCCGCATCAATGACCGTCAAGGAATTGTTATATTTAAATTAATTAAATTTTGCCGCATCGGTAATACATAACGCTAAATAAGTTTTTTGTATTATTTTTTGTTGCAAATAATAACTAAACTAAAAACAAAAAAAGTTTATTTTAGAAAATATGATAAAAAATTATAATTGAACGTACTCTCGTAAAGCAAGAAAATTATAACGTCAGTCGCCGGTAGTGGGCGCTGCAAGGAGTGTAACTATAGCTATATTGTATTGCATGAAGTATTTGTGCTAACTTTACAAATTAATTTCAAAATATCATTCTTCTTATAAAATCTCATACATATTTTACTCTTAAGCTCGATTTGTTTAAAGTCTTTTCTTCATAACGCCTATAACTATTTTTTTTTTCTAATCTAACAAGTAAATAAGTTATGCTTGAAGGCGTTTCTTTAGCTTCTACAATATTTTCTTATTTTCAGCTCTACACTTTAGAGATAATCTAGAGTAAAACACTTGTGTTTTCTTCGTCAAAGCGTTTCGCTTTTGTGCATTCCAGACATTCTGTAAGGAGTGACGGCACTCAACGCCGCGGCTTATTTTGCCAATGTAAGTCATCAATAATGTTATGAAGCGTAAAAACTTATTAAGTTAAACGTGCTAATTCCAGGAACTACTGGTACAAATCAAAAAAAGTTTTTTTATCTTTTTACAGTCCTTCCCTTTTTTGTTTCAGTGTTTTTCTTTGTTTGTTTCTTTATGTTCACCTTGTATTCCGCCCCTATTCCGGTATTATATCCGCCTTTCATTTTCCTTAGTAACAACTTTGCTTGCAATAATTTTTCTCCATCTATCTGTCGATCTAGCTTTGTCAATCCGTTCCCATTAGGGTACTCCCGTTCTCCCCTTTATGCCCAATCCCGGAGGCATTAGTTTTAAGTAGCGGAATTCATCGCCGCGCTCTTGTTGTTTGTAACAATGGCACAAGCACACTGGCCTCAAGTAATTCTTTTTTATATTGAGTATAATACTACTTTGTACAGGAATCTACGGTTTAAAAAAACAAGAATTAAAAAAATATATCGGATATACATTATACAATATATATATATATATATATATATATATATATATATATGTATAATGTCATATTACCAAGAGTCACGTCTTCACGTAGCTATAAGCTTACAGGGTTTTCTATAGTAAGTATTGTTGTTTAAAAATGTATGTAGGTCGCCTTTAGCTCCAAATATGCTATTAAGAGGTATCGAAACGTTTCCTAGGAGTCAGAAAAAATATTAAGCAATATTGTCGAAGTATACCTTAAAAGGTCAAAGTTTGTATGAAAATCTTTTACGGGTTAAACTGTCAATTTATTTAAAAATACAGAACCTCTCTTTACCTAAAAAGTGCTTAGTGTTTAGATACTCCGTCCTCCATTTTCCGCCCAATTTTTGAGACGTTGCGTGTGATGTCGTCATTTCCATTGAATTCTCGCTGTATTGTGTTGAGTGGCAGAACTCAAATCCGCATCGCCTCATTGCCTTCGCGAGGAAATGAAAATATAAAATCAAACCCACAATTAATACATTTTTCTTAAAAAAAAACTATATTTCTCATTATATTAGAAAAACACACAAGCTAACTAACACTATAGTAAAACTAAAACAAGCCTTCTAATTTAAAACACTGAAATATCCTTTAAAAAGGATAAGCATGACAAAATCACTATCGCACTTTGAAGGTTTAATGTAGGTTGATGTTACAAAGGACGTCGTGTTTTCATTTACAAAATGTGCGGTTTACTTCGCGGTTAGTACGGTTTTACTGTCCAGTTAAACATGTAAGGCTATGTCACTGATTAACTGACTAGGAACAGTTCCGTTATGGTACAGTGGAAAGCTTCTGATTATAAAGTTGATGGTTGTGGGTTTAATTGTCATAATAGGGAATGGTTACATTAGTAGGCACCTTATTCTTTTGAGTTAACATTTGTTTTTCTATAGTTTTAAGCATGATTTTTTTTAAATTTTGTCTAGTCTCTAAAGAATATTTTTTTAAAGATTTTTCTAAAACTACTTACTGACTTTGATAGTCTCTACATACCGACGATTCTTATATACTACACTATATATATATATACTCGTATACATGAAAACATGAAAAGATTCCATATTTCTTTGACAAAATTGAAGCCACTATTCGTATACTTTTAGATTTCTTTACAAAAAATAGTATCTTGAGCATGAAACATCCAGTACTGGTTGGTTTTTGCAAAATAATATATGAGACGGTCATGTTTCTCAAATTTCATGTTTTTACTTTTAAAATATAGAGTTTTGCTAAAGTTCTTTTTTAAGCTGTACTCTACGTTTTTCATATAGCATGGTAGGTAGGGGAACCTGGTGTTAAGACACTGTTCTTATCTTTCCTTGTAATTTTCAAACTTATGCGTGTTGAGTTAAAATTTACCTCATGAACAAATTACAAAGACAACTACAAACAGTATTCTTGTCTTCTATATGTTAATATAGATTTATTTCTATGATATGGAATAGAAGATATGGCGCGAGTTACGCGACAGTTAAGAAAAACTACTGACAAATTCGAACAGGCTACAAAAATAACACAAATAAAAAAAATTGGACAAATCTTTCCAATCTTTATTTCAAATAATTAACAACTATACAACAATTTCCAACACAAATTTGCGACACAATCAACAATCATAATAAAAGAAACTATTACGATTATCACAAATAAAATAGACACGAAACCGCAACTTCTCGAGAACAGTTAAAAGCGAAACATACAGTACTCTAAACTCGCTTTCATTATTCCATTACCAGCATTGTGTTCTAAGAGAGTGGAGAGATAAAAGGAAACTTTTTTCTCAAGCAACAAGCTAGCACCCTCGTTCTTATAGTCGGAATAAATTTGATAAAACTTTTGGTAGAGTCCTCGAGTAGTTTATTTTGGCTTTTACTAAACTAATATCTAACGTTGAGACTCTTCAAAGTGTGTGCGTCGTCACATTAAGAAATAGTTTTATTACCATTGTTGACGGTGTTTTGTAAGTAAACAACATATAATGTTTTTTTTAGCTTCACGCTGTATCTACCATATAGCAGGGTGAGCAGTGGGAACTTGGGAACTAGTGTTAACATACGCTGTTCCTATTAAGACACTTCTTTTTCCACTGAAGGTATCGTGCGTTGAGTGGCAATCCTATCGCGTTTACAGTCACAAGCTTGTTCGAGCTCGAGCTTGTATCTCGGCGCCACGACTGGCCTCAATGGCTTGGCTTGGAATTGCTACCAAAGCGAAGAAATCAAAATAATTCTTTCCCCCAAATGGAAATTGAACCCATAATTATCACGCTTACAGCCAGACTATCTTCTCCAATACGACGGCCTACGAAAATTCCTCGATAAAGAAAACAACATTTAAACAAATTTTCTTACAAGACTTAATTTATATCGGATAGATTGCTATAAAGAAGTCCTGAGGAACATTCCTATGGGCAGGTATGCGTGGGAGGCAATTTAAATTGTAAGATATGGCGAAGATCGTGATAACATTATGAGAAAATTGCACACTTTATTCAAATTAATACAAAGTTTAGCGATAAAAGAAAAACGCTTATTTATTTTTTAAATTTTCTTCTGGTCTTTCTACTGGTGATATTCAATACTTGCTTTAGTTTAGATATACAGGAGAATTCTGTATCTACTTGCCATTATTTTTAATCTTCTTCTTTCATTCCTTCTTCCCATTATTTGACGAATTCTCGAAGCATTTCCAGTTGAACGGTGAAACTTTGTTTCGTTGGACGCGCTCATTGCTAAAAGGAGAAAACAAAAAATATTTTAATATTTAATTTTTGAGCCCACATGCGTCTCCTTACAGTCGCGTGCTTTAAAAAAAAATTGGAAAAGTTTGTTGATATCAATTTTTTCGCTAAATGTAAATGATGAGTTAATATAAATAAGGATTAACTTTATACATATTTTGAAACTTATAATATTTCTATACAACATCAAAATACAGTTGTAATATTAAAGTGTTACTCCACACTTTTCTAAAAATACTTTTTAAAAAACGTATAAAAAATTTGTCATAGTGGGATTTGAACGCGCGCCTCTTAGACAGTTTCCAAGAGACACAGGCTTAAGTCCTGCTACGTTAAGTTTTTACACTTTTTCTAAAATGTTTCAAAAAACAAACATAACCAAGAATAACCAAAGCTTAAAAATAAGTTTTTAAAATTAATAAACAAAATCAATAACCTCCACATCCCGCAAGTAAACTACACACATATTTGAAGATGCACCTGTGTTTCACGCCGAACACCTACAAATTGCGAGGCGCTCCACAGTTTGGAATATTTTTAAGTTATAATAGATCTAAAATGTTGGAAGATTTGTGTTTAATTTTGTATATATGTTGGGTGTAAACAACTGTAAACGCGACGGTTGTGGGTTCGATTCCCACTGGCGAGAACGAAATATTAATTATAATTATAATTTCACAGTTTTAAAATAAAGTACTGATCTAGTTATTTTTGTTTACAGGTAATCAATGATATTTTCTTCAACGTAAATCTTCATTCAAATTTAAGTGTAAGTAAGTATAACATACAACATTTTAAAAATTTTAGACAATAATCAATGAGAAACGAGAGTGTAAGAGATTACGTTATCACTGCTTATCCTGCTATATGTGGACAACAGCGTGAAGCTATTATTCTAAGCTTATACAATTCATTGTATAAAATGAGGCCGGTCGTGGCGCAGGGGCACAAGTTCTCATTCTCATTCGAGGAAATTAAATATCATCTTTTCATTCTTCGCTCTCATAATATATCGCAAATGGAGACAAAAGTGTCTTTATGGAAACGGAGTGACTTAACACTAAGTTCCTGTAAGCTACTACTACTTTAAAAATATTTAACTTATGGTTATTTGGTTTGAATAATACTTAATTTTAGGATCCTATTATACTATTATTATAATTGTGAAAGCTTGTAAAGATATATGTGAATATTAGGTTAACTTTATAATTTTTAAGTACATTTCAGAGTTCTAAAAACAACATATTTGTGCTGTCGATTACTAATGTTTAGGGATATCTTATACTTATCTTAAGGCCACTTAGATGTAGTGAGATAGTGTCTGACTATAAATTAATTGGTTGTAGGTTCAATTTTTACACGGAATAATATATATATTTTTTATTTCTTCCTTTATTAGAAAAAGCTATACAACGTTTAGTTCCGTCATTAAAGACAGAATGTCTCGAAGTGTACGAACAACGAAGTGACCTATCTGTTCTCTCTTCCAAAAAACAAAATGTATTGTGCCAATTTCCCCCCGTTCCTGTTAAGTGCGGGATACAGCGTTAAATTATAGACTAAATTATTATTATTTATATAATATAAATTTATAGAAAATAAGCAAAACACAAAAAAAGATAATGATTTAAATCCTTAGCGATCAGTTCTCCAACTCGTTACCTTCACACAAACGAGCAACAAATTACGTTATATCCAAATTAGATTTTCTTACCCCTTAGGGTCTTATAATCTGCACAAAGACAAGTCCAGATATAATGTCAGACTCTATACGCTCCTGTGGATTCTTCATTCATTAAGATGAACGACTCGAGGTGGCTTTTATTTAAATTTCAATTTTCTAATTTAATAATGTTAATATTTATACGGCAGGTGTTGTTAATTTTATGGTTGGTTATTTTATCAAATATATTTTTTTAATAATTGTGAGAGGAACTAGTTATTGTTTAATCCGCGCTGTATCCCGCACACTTTTATTTAGAAACATTTCAAAACTTTATCAGTGCTTGAGAAAAATAGTGTTTTAACATAAGTTACGCTCAGTCTTGCTATATTTGAAATACTTCGTGAATACATCATTTGCCTCCAGAATTTGGCAGAAAGTGGGAAACGGAGTGTCTTAACACTAGATTCCCTCTGCCTACCCTGCTGTGTGCGGGATACAGTGTGAAGCTGATTTTTTTTACTAAAAAAACTGTTCAATATTCATAATTACCAACATATAAGACAATACAAAATGACCAAGATCAAAGTTCTTTTTCAAAAACAACGAGTAAAACGTCGGATCCGAATTAATCTCCTTAACTTAATACAAGCCGCAGCACCGCCACCAGGCCTCGACTCGACGGAAAACACATAAATGAATGGCCTCACGTCTAAACAAGAAGGCAATTTACTATTAAGACGTTGAATTAAACGGATCTCTCTCTGCTATTCAATTTGTTGCGAATCTCTTTTAATGTCTGGGGCTAATGTTGAAAATATGTTTTTATGTTTTGACAAGTTTTTATCCGTGGCATTATCCACGTGGCAAAATAAAATAACTTATATTTTGTATGAAATGTGTATCTCATACTCGAAATGACATGTGAAATTGTATCATTTTGAGTATTTGAGGTAACTTAGACTTCAAGTCTCCATTAAGATACTGCGTTCTCCACCTTTTGCCAAATTCTGGAGGTATAGCGTGCTCAGTGGTGGATCTCAACGCCATGCTTTGCTTCATTAGCAGAGAGAAGATCCTGAAATATTAAATGTTTCATTCCCACGAGTGGGCAACCCAACCCACAGCCATCGCGTTTACAGTCGCGCGTTTTTTCCTGCGCCACGATAACCTCAATACTCTGTTACTATTGAATTCTATTCTACGTTAGTTAAATTCAAACTATCAATATACAACAGTTAAGTGGTGGAACATACGTAGTTATGTATAAAAAAATATAAGGAAAAGTAATTTTAAAATTAGAACTCGTCATTTATAATTATTTTATCTACTTATTTTTCTTAAGTAAAATGATAAGAAGAACCTTAATATATCTTTTGCAAAAGATTTATTTTAAAGTAATAAAACATAAGCTCACAATGCAGTGTAGCTACTCTGTCAATAAAACTACCCTCCACCAGTGTACAGGAATTATTATATTCCGATCGTTACTGTGAAGGCTTGCTCAAACGACGTTTTACGATCAAAAGCAAGAGCGCTGGTTAAACTTAGCTCAAAGCGGAAATTTTATATTTTAAAGACCAGCTAGCTATATACAAAGATTTTGCTAAATACGAGTATATCGAGAGTTTTGTGAGAAAACACTTTGTATTTATATATTTTTAAAATTATAAATACAATAAATAAAGCTTCTCGCTGTATCACGCAAATAGCGTGGCAGAGGGAAGACAGTGTTAAGACACTCTGTTCCTTTCTTTCCACCCACTTTTTGAGAAAATGCGTAATACCCCGTTTTGATTCGAGAAAATGACAATAATTCTTGCACACGTGGAAATCGAACCTATAATAGTTTCCCTTACAATCAGCTTAGTTAGTTATCGCATAGTACTTCTGCTATCTTAATATTTTTTAGTTTCATTCTATATTCTGCACATAGCAAGAGGGAACCTGGAAAAGTCGAGCTAAGATTTTGTGTGATTGTGTGTGTCTGTTACCGTCGATAACACTTTCATTTCTCACTATCCGCCTAGATCTGAAGGCGTTAAGTGTCGAGTGGTGGAACTCAACGCGCGCGGCGTTCACCTCAACAAATTAACGAAACTAAGCCATGAACTCGATAATATAGTATCTTCACTAAGCGCTAGTTTGCCTAGACATAGTTAAGAACCGAGTTTGAAAAGAGAATTTAATTTAAACTTCAAACATATAGTTATAGTTTGTCTGAAAATAAATATCAGTAATGGTCTGAAATCGAATCTAGAAACATGAGTCGCAGTCTACAGGTATTCCAGAATGACAGTACAAGAAAAGAGAATTTACTCTCCTGCACAGCGGAGTAGGCAGAGGGAGGAAGGGAGGAGGGTGGTAATCTAGTGTTAAGACATTTCCTTTTATTCTAATTTAAGGAATTACGTGATTAATTGCGAAATTTAACGTTGCTCTTGTCAAGACTCCCTGTTTTCCACGTTCCACCGTAATGTATTTAATATTACATATAAGAGTTAAGTATTATAATAGGATTGATATCAAACTTTACTTAAAAGTCAATCGAAATGGATATAAAGTATCAAAAATTCCCATGCAATTGTAATACAACGCTTTGTAACTTTATATTCAAACATTGTTGGAGCCTCACTTAATATTAATGATTGAAACGAAATGTTAGTTTCATTGGAATTTGGAAATTTAAATGAAATATCGTTATAGATGCAACGAAAATCGGAAAATAAAACTGCATCCGGTGTAAAATTTAGAGCTAGTGGTTCATTCGCACGGTGGAACGATTGATTTGTGTGAAATTATTATTTATGTTTCTTTGCTCTAATTCGATAAATAACATATTTAGGATATACTCGTATTATGAAAATAATAAAGATCATTAAGTACAAAAAAAATTGTATAATAATATAACAGGAGTCACAATCAATGTATCTGCAATCACTTACACAATATCAAACTATTTTTTACAAAAAAGTTGTTATTATGTTTTTTACATAGCTTCACTTACCTTCTAGGCACAAATTAACGCAACAGATTGTAGGTTCGATTCGCACTCGAGTCTTATTCAGTTTCCTCGCTCTAGTAACGAAGTAAAGAGTGGCGTCGAGTTGCCACTCAAAACGCAATGCCTCAAGAAAAAATCATAAAGAGTGAAAAATAAAATATAGTTAAACAAAATATTTTTAAACACAAACTTGTATTCAAAAACAAGAACCAGGAACAACCTGTTCTTGTTTCTGGTAATTTAAAAACCCCAGTGCGTACAAGCAACTATAAACCGGTTGTATCCAGTAAATACCGGATATATCAAGAACTCCGCCATATTTCGTGCCACGCCGTCGACGTCCCAACGAAATTTAATTCCAAGGCACCTCGCGCTTAGTTGGAGCTCAAAGAACATTTCGTACCGCACACGAGTGTACCTGTGCTGTGGCAATTTTAAAAGACAAACCACGTTGTTTAACATGATTAACGTAAAACGATATTTTTGTTTTATATCGCCAACCCGTGAGCTTTTCTAGTGTGGATGACGGAACCGAAAACTGGTAAATAGAATTTCTTTCAAAATTTGGATTTTGTGGGTATAAATATATTATTCCATTTCTTCGCTCTGATGTCAAGGCAAAACGCAGCGTTGAGTTCCGCCATTCAACACACAATGCCTCCAGAATTCTGCGGAAAGTGGGGCACGAAGTGTCTAAGACACTAAGATTAACTATACGAGTATAATAATGCCATCGTTACGTCAGATAATATCAAACAGTACTCGCTGCAGTTATGCGAGATACATTATAAATACATATCAAGGGTTCCACACTAATTACAGGATGATAGGAAGTACAACTTTTAGAACTACACAATATTAAGTTTTCGGTCGTCTGCATTCATTTTATTACAAATAAACTACAATTATTAGTTTGTAAATATTTTTATCTTTGATATAAATTTCATTTTTTTTAAATTTTTTTCTAAATTTTATAATTGTTGAACTACTGAAAACTTCTTATATTCGTTAACATAGACGTTTCAATTTCTTTTCTGCTTCAAGGAATCGTATTCGATATTAAATTCAACCTTATCCACTCCACGTGGTCTTGATCGACGGACGGACAAAAAACAATTATAGTTATAAGAGTTCCGCTATTGGAGATCCGTTTTTTTTATTTGAGGTACGGAACCCAAAAAATAATCCCAACTTTTAATCTGTAAATGTTACTAAAGCAAAATAAAAGACAATTCAAGAATACACAGTAACGACCATGATCTTACATCTCAGATCTTACAATTAAGCGCCTTTAGTCCAATCCTAAGTAAAAACGTCTAATTGAATTTAAAATAAAAAGCCAGGATTAAAGGATTTATAGCGCATGGCGTCAGTGTTTGGTTTCATTTGAGTCTCTTATACTTTGTTCCTTTCATTCCAACTTTCAGTTTGAATGCTGAAATACTGAAATTCCTAAGTTTTAAGTAAAATTGTGTATATATTTTTGAATTTTTTTTTTTGGTACTTTATAAGTCTATGAGTAGAGAATGGAGTGCCTTAATAGATATAGCTCCATCTCCTAAACCGAATATAGGAGAATTTTCTTATCTAATCTCTATATATAATAAAACAGTAAAAATATTTTGTCTGTATATTTACTATTTTTGACTGAAATGGATAGAGGGACACTTTAATAGAAAGCACAAATTTTTTTTTGAAAATATGGGGGTGAAGCCGGTGGCGGGTCGCTATAATTGAATACTTCAAAATAGCAATCAACTACGTTATTTATATCAGCATCATACCATCAAATTGTCAGTTCCCAAGATATTACCACATAATTAGACAGATGTTTAGCTTCATTCGATATGCTATTGGATGAACATATTGGTTTATTTCGATTATCCGATTACACTATTCTCAAATATTTACTCGATTATAGAGGAATACTGTACACGTATTATATTTACATCAATATGATAGTATGTACGTATGTATGTCAGTTTAATATATAGTTATGATACGTTCTGTTTCGCTTTGAGCTTAGAGTCGTTGAAATTTGAATTGTTTGGTAAAATAATAAGCTTTTTAGTTTGAAAACTGTGTCATTTTAGACAACTGCTTGTGTCACATTGATAAAATTGGTGTGAACTAAAATGTTATAACGTATAAGCTTTTAACAGAAACTTTATAAGGTAGAAAATTTAAAGACTTTATAAGGTAGAAATTAAGATTAAGAAAGATAAGATTGGATTCTGACCAGTCGTGGCACAGGAGCATAAGTGTGTGACTGTAAACGCGACGGGTGAGATCGATCCCTACTCGAGAAAATGAAATATTTATTTAAATCATCATCATCTTCGCTGCGGTGTCGAGAATACCTTGAGAATTTAGCGAAAAATGGAGAACGGACTGTTTTAACACGACGTTTTTTTAGCCTACCCCGCTGTGTGCTGTATACAGCGTGAAACTGATTATTATTTATTACTAAAGATGAACAGGGTCTTAAATTATGCTTATTAATAATGGAGAACGTAGGAACTTATCACTTTTAGGATTTGGTAGTTTACCAATATTAAATTAAAAAATATTAAATTAAAAATACTTTAAGAAAAGAAACTAAATATAATCTGATTTTTTTGTACATAAAAATATGTGAACTATCCAGACAACGCTTAAATTTAAATAAACTGTAGAAAATGTTATAACATTAATAGAAATGAAAATATCCAACAATTCATTTCCTCGAATGGGAATCGAACCTACGAGCGTTTATAGTTGCAAGTAGCTTGTGCCCATGAGCCACGACAAGCTTTTATGTTTTAGCATAGGGAACCTGGGAACTCAATGCTAAGACACTCTGTTCCATTAAAACAATTTCTTAAGGCTCTACAGGTATATAAATCATGATACAAACAAATCTCATTATCCTATAACTTATACCAAGCGTAACAGACGCCTCTACGATTTGTAGATTAACGTTCACTTGATATATATAGGCAGGGGCTTCAGCTTTGTGGTTTTTAATTACATTTTCATACAAACACAGACATACATACATACAAACATACGTCCCGTCTTTTATTAGATCGTATCTCCACCGTAAAAGAGAATTGTAATCATAGTTGTAGGTACTGTTGTCGATTTGGGAATAAAAACAATTAGATTTTTTAACGAGTTCTCTCTCACATTGTCTTGTGTGTAGTGTAACGTGTGAATAGATTAGTGGTGAATTTTTGGTAATCTGAATTTCATGTTTATAAAATTAAATCAGCTTTACTCTGTATCCCACACGGCAGGGTAGACAGAAGGAAGGTTCCTTCTGGATAGGCTGAGGGAACCTTGTGATGTTTCACGTTTTGGACTGATTTTTGGAACATTGTGTATTGAATGTCAGAAATCGGCCGACATCAACGCCTTGCGTTGTTTTAAGTGAGGAAGTTATTTTCGATGAGTAAGAATCGAACACTACATCAATTTCTTCTTCCATGCTATGAACACGAGCAGGCGCGCCATGTATTATTACTACTAGAATTACCAGTAGCATATTTCTAATTTAAGTAACGAAACCAATAGGCAAATAAATAGTAAACATATTAAAATATATAATACTACTTATTATATATAAAATATTTGCCTTAAACTGGAATCGAACCTATAATCTCTTATTAAAGAACTAATTATTAATTTTCTATGGTTTTATTTCAATCAAGTTACTAGAGTAAGTTTATACTTAAAACTGGTTATATCTAAACTGGCCTGTTTCTATAAACAGACCAGTTACTATATATAAGAAACATATAATCAGATCCCTTAACTCGAAACCAATTTCTTTCAAATCTCATAAATATTAAGTGAAATATGAATAAAAAACTTCACAGATTATTACATACGAGTATACTCGCACGTGGATTTTATTCATACAAACTTAACCAATATATCATCTCAATCTCTCTTTTGAGTTTATTTTTAAATATAAAACAAAATTATATGTACATTTACAAGGCGTTCAAATGGGCCAAGTATTTTAATGTATCGAGAGAATATTTCAAAGCGCGGTGTTGAGTTCCGTTACTCTAAATGCAGGGTCTTGAATTTGGGCGGAAAGCGGAGAACCGAGTGTTTGGATTTTATTCGAATATATATTCGAGAATATTTTACAAATATGCTTATTATTTTAATATATATCGTGGTTGTTACCAGTCGAAGCAATGTAAATATTAATAAATATTAATTCATTTTTTTGAGTGGAAATCGAACCCACAATTTGTCACTCACTTGTATCACTAAACCACGACTGCCTCATGGCCTCAAAGATATAGTTCGTTTCTGACTGAACTCTATAGTTGTGAGTTGTGGAAGATTTGTATGATTTTCCATTAACCAGAAGATAATTACTTAATATTTTCTTTCTACAAAGATGCTAAAATACTAGTAAATAAGTTGTAACAAATGTCCTCGCAAAAGAATTTCGACGTAGCTTGATGAGAACATATCGCTCTGTGGTCAGAGCGCTTGGACAGTTTAAAACGGGCGTGGGTTATAACTCCATTGGTTTTCTAGAAAGAGCATAGTACGCAAAGGGAACCTAGTGTTATGAAACTCCGTCTTCATTAAGACATTTTTGTTCCTCACTTTCTAGAGGCTTCGCTAAATTCTAGAGGCATTGCATATTGTATTAATATTGTTCTTTAATTAATAAAGAAAACATTTAAAAATTATTAAAAATAGTTTAAATTTTTTCTTGAAAGTTAAGTCATTCTGGCAGAAAATGGAGAATTCAGTGACCCTATACTACTTTTACCACCAAAGAAAAAAATAAAAAGAACAGTATCCAAGTCCACCTAGCCAAGTATTTTAAATGTATTCAAATGTTTCCTAGTATTGTTTTAGTCGACTTCTTTAACATAACCGCATTTATTCTGACACAAAAAGAAAATATTATACAATGGAAGCCAAATTTGAATTTTGAATGTCAATTTAAAATAATAAGATGTTTTACAAGTAGGTAGACGTTGCTTGGCTCCAAATAAAAGCGGATAAGCCTTTGGGGTTGGTGGCGAGAAAACCATAATATAATGAAAAAAAGATTTTAAAAATTATAATCTCAAATTATAATAAAAACTTAATTATGTATGTTAAATTCAATTAAATAGGACATTATGGCACAATGGGAATGATTTGAATATAAATGCAACGATTGTGGGTTCAACCCCCACGATCAAGTATTGGCAAGCATTATTTATATTAAGCTATTTCGTTAAGATATTGGTATTAAGACTGACTATCGTAGGAGAGATGCAGATACTCTCAGATTCTTATCCAAAACTACGCTGTCCAGTCAAAAACTTTTCCTCTATAAATTTCAAAAATGTTTCACACTCAAAATATTTGTAAAATCTTATGTAAATTGACACAATTTAGTTCCCCGGATTTATAAAAGAAATGAATTAAGTAACATCGCAGAGTCGGTGTGATAATCCCTTACAAAGTTTACCTTGTTGTACTTAAGGAAATAATGTAAAATACAACATTCTTCATGTTAAGTAATGTATTCTTTATATTTACTTCTTTTCTGAAATCCTGAAACAAAAAAATCCAGTCAAGAACACAGGATTTCAATATGAATATTTATATCATTATGTCTCTGTCAAAGTAAATGGGTCAATAAGGTATGTAAATATCTCCTTTGTGGACCGGAACTATGTGGACTGCAGTTTTAGTCGAAATAAATAATCTACTTTGTTGGTATAGTAGATATTATTGTATAGTTGAGACCGTTGTGATGCAGTGGCTCAGTGGTTGACTGAATTTACGACGGTTGTAGGTTCGGTTTTTTATTGAGGGAATTATTTTAAATTATTTTAAATAATTATTTTAATTATTTTAAATTATTTTAATTATTTTAAATATTTTAAATTCAAACTTACAACCAATGTTATTGAACGAGATTTTTACCTATTAAACAAAACTAACATTCAAAAACCCTACACTACCTAAGCTACCAGTTTACATTGCAAAATAAAACTGTAATTATCCCAACAATTGCCTATAATTTTAAACGGTAGAAATAGAAAATCATTTTCTAACTACCGTCAGTAAAAGACCAACTAAAAATATCTCCATAGAAAATTCTATACAATCCGTTTAAGTTGTTAACATTCATTGTTTAACTGTTATCCATCAACGAGGCTTCGGTAGAAAATTGCGATCGAACGTTAAAATGAAACGAAAATGTCAAATCAATCTGAGAACAATGTTGCCAGGTAGAAGTTTGAAAATTAAAGGATTCTATAATGCACGTTTTACTATTTTTGTAGGCTTATACTGTATTTAGCATATAGCGGAGTAGGCAGAGGCAATCTAGTTATTGTTCTATAAGATTATGTAGATTTTTCGACATAATTATTATGCTAATAATTATTATTAATCATTATTAATTTGGCAGAAAGTGGGGAATAGAGTGTCTTAACACTAGGTTCCCTCTGCCTACCCTGCTGTGTGCGGGATACAGCGTGAAGCTATTTTTTATGTGTTTTATTATTATAGTAAGGCCGTCGTGGCGCAGTTATACAGCCAAAATCTTTAAACGCGATGTTTCTGTCGTCGACGCCTACTGAGAAATTCATTTTTTAATAGCCTTGCAAAAAGACCACCACTAGATGGTATATGCCTACCCTAATTTATCCAAATAAAAAACCAAATAACGCGACAGTGGTTATTCCTTAACTGGCACGTTCGAAACATCATCAACTAAGAACAAAAAGACCAAATAATACACTAGTTATAGTCACACCAACATGCATAAAGATCCTTTTTTTATTTGAAATAAAAAAAATACTACATATCTCTTCCAGTAAAAAAAACAGTAAAACAAAATTATTACACTCTATCTCGAACTCAGGGGTTAAGTAATTTAGGTCCACGATTGCTGTAAAAAACACTAAAAGTAACGAATAAAAAATAACGGCTTATAAAGAAACCGTGAACGAGTCTGTCTATTTATCTATTTAACGTGTATACGAGTATAGTCGCTCCAAGTGGATTTTATTGAAATTTTCTTTGCTTATGCAAATTTGGAAATGGAATTTTTAGTGTGATTATTATTTTTTGTGTTATAATTTTTGTTGGTATTTTTTTATTTAATATTATGTTTATTATATATTAAAGAATGTCTTCATTGAGGTTACCGTGATAGTAGGGCATTGCTGTATACGCTAGGGTTGTGGGTTCGATTTGTAATCTTTTACTTTTTGAAGAAAATGCTGTAAAGGCACGTACAACATTATTTTTTTTATTTTCTACATCGCATGTGTTCCGTTCCCTCTTTCCGGACGATTTCCAAAATATTGCATATTGGGTAGCGAAGCACAACGCCAACTTTACGAGAAAACAGGTATGGCACCACTCGAGAAAATGATAAATATTATATTTTTATTTCCTCTCTCTGGCAACGAGGTGAAACTCGGTGATAAGTTCCGCAATTCGATTTGAATACCTCAAATTTTCCGCAGTAAGTATAGAACGGATGTGTCGAAATGGTAACGGAGTGCCTGGAGACTAGGTTCCCAGATGCCCTCTTTTTATAACGCTATATGCGTGATACAGCGAGAAGCTCAATAAATAAACATTTCAATACTGTGGTAGACAAACTGTGAGTTCTACCAATCAAAACCCAGTATTTTGGATTGCATGTCGGCTGTAATTTAGAAAATTAAATATTCAAACACTAGTTTTTTGCTTATCCTGCTTGATACGAGAGAGGGCGTGCAGCCTTAAAAAATATTTTAATATAAATGTTTCATCATCATCCAAAACGATGCCCATTGAAGGCAGAATCTAGTTTACCAATATGCGGAATTATATTGACTTCATAAATTTTCTAATCAATGTCCATTAAAAATTACACTTACTTATACATTCCACTCTACATTATTATAATTATATTACACCAAGCAAAGCAAGCGCATTCCAGGCATATTACTTCGATCGTCATAAAATATTTTATATGGCATAATTTTTTTATGTTAGAATAAATTCCACAAAGATCGTGGTTAAAGACACTTCAACTGATTCAAGATAGAGTCAATATACTTATAATCACTAGCAACCCGCTCTCGGCTTCGCTCGCTTGAACTACATAATTATTTATTCTCTATTATTTTTTATTTGAATTACTTTTGTGAGGCCATCGCGACATAAATCTTTATTAAGTAGAGATACAACAGCCAAAATACAACAGTGAAAACTGCATTTAAATCAGATAGGCTGTTTCCGAGATAGACCAGCACATAAATATTTTTGAAATTATTCTTATAGTGTATTACATTGGTAAAATGCTACCAATAATAGTATTTCTAATATATTTTTCATGCATCGACAGTGAAGAGTTACAATTTTGATATATACTTAATATTTAAGTTTCTTCGCTCTGGTGTTGAGGCAGAGCGCGGCGTTGAGTTCTGCCACATGCGGAATATCGCATAAAGCTGAAAAAAATAGATATATATTTAATATATATATAAATATTAAGAACACAATTTTACGGATGAAGAATTCCACTAAATTTTACAGCGAGTTCGTTATTAATAGCCAATATGTTCCACTAGCTCCGTCCCCCGGCTTTCATTAACATAACTCATTTCAGAGCAGCCACAATATTTTGCTTTGTAAGCATCGTAAAATTTACGCTGAGTTTATTAAAGAAATATTACGAAATAAGCGTCGCTTACAAATTGTATTACTAGCTTTTAATTTTGGTTTTGTTCGTATATCTTTGTTTTTCAGTTTCACATTGTATCACGCAGAGGGAGTTTAGTTGAGATGAACTCTGGACGCATTAAGACGTTTGGACGTGTTAAGAGTTAAAATTTAATGCCGAACTTTGTCTTGATGAAATGAAAGTATTAAACATTTCATTTCCTCGACAGAGGATCGAACCCACAACCTGTCGCGGGTATAGTCCCATGTTTGTGTCCATGCGCCACGTCTTTCTTCCTTTGAATAACAAGTAGTATATACTGCGAGGGACGTACATATTAGATATTTATTTCAATTTAATAGGTCACGTGATCTTGAGAAAACTGTTTTTGATAGACAAGTGGTGTTATGAATGTTTCTTAATTTTTGTTATTTTGGTACGGAACCCGAGAAAGAAAAGTATTTATAATTTTGTGTCACCCAGTTCTTCTTCTTCTTTTTCTGATAATCTTTTTTTGATAATTAAAAAGGATTAGGTATCTATCTATCAAAACCCAATATCAATATTTTGGTATTTCGATTTCTTGTGTCAATTTTAGTATAAATTGAATTTGCCGCAAACTTGGAATGCATATCTGCTGAGAGAGCCCGCCTTGAGTTGTCCACAATCGGACCGTAATTCCAAGGCATAAGATTTTGTGTGAATTGCTAAAATATATCTGCTACAAACGATATTTCCACTGGTTTAAACCAAAAATCTGTGAGGTCTATGAATCTATAGTTTAATTTAAAGGATGGTATAATGGTTTTATCATAATTACATTTGGCACTTCACTTTCAGCTCAAATAAAGCCACTTTTTACCGAAATTCAACAACGCACTTCATCTAATAAATAATATAAAAAAATCCTCAGCTGAATTCGAACCTATTACTTCTATCTCCAGAATCAGGCACTGATATATAGTGGGACGATAACGACAGTCTTTCTTGGACAGTTAGAGTATCCGACTCTTAATAGTCAATTACATTAGTTACGCTAAAATATAATCGCAGTTGAGTTACGTCATTCAATACGCAATATCTTGAAATTGGACGGAGAATGGACAATGGTGTGTTACTAATTTCTCAATATTCTGACAACTACGCAAGATGGTCCCAAAAATGTTACCCCCATTTTCATTAATTACTATTAGAATCTTTCATTAATCGTAGATAGTGACGCGGCCTTGCTCTTTAATTCTGGCTATTTTGCTTATCCAACGTATTTCTTGGTGTCATTTGTTAATGTCACTGTGAAATGTGACTTTGCGAAAAAACCTCACGATGTATTTTTAATATCAGATGAGGTTAGATTCTATAATCATTCGAAATTTTTTTGGTCAAAAGCAGATGTCTTCGAACGTTTCTTTTCTTGTTTGCTTTAAAAATTTTTTTAGGATAATATCTTTGTTGATGTTGTTGTGGTATAAGTATACAAGCGTAAATGCCACGGTTGTGGATTCGATTCTTATTCGAGGTAATTAAATATTTGACATTTTTGAGTTAGGTTCTGCCACTGAACATGCACTGCCTCAAGAACTCGGCTGAAATTTTTCCTCATCAGACCAAAGGCATGACGCATTTGAATGCGAAAATAACGAACAAGTAACCATCGCAATTAAAATTACTATGATGATCAAATTCATAAGAAAAAATGTAAATTACTTTCAAAAATTAAACGTAATTGATTTTGTATCTATTAGTGTATCAAAATTTTAACAATCTTTGTAGTTTTACTCACATAGCAAAAAAATATATATTTTCAATATAATAAATCATTTATTACTGTCACGGAAGGAAGTCATTTGGTTACGCAAATATTCGACTTGTATCTGACATTGACAAAGTGCTGCTAATCCCGGTGGATACTTACATAACTAATTAAATATATCGTCTGCTTCTACACACATATATCTTTATATGATCACATTCATTGTACTTTATGTTCATATCATTCAATCTTGGATTATAGAAAGAGATAACCGAGTGTTCAAACACTCCGCGCTCCTATTACCGGCATTAGTATGAATTTGATACATTTTGTAATTTAACTATGTGTTTCGCTGGGAAATGAAAAAAACAATCCTTTTTTGGAATTGGAATCGAAAATATAACTCTTATTTTTAAAATAACATGATATGATGATGTAAATCTTTTTCTCTCTCTCCGTGTAGTAAAGTAGTTCTTAATATTAAATTTATTTCTACATTTCAGACCATGTAAGGAGCTAAGGGAACTCCCTTGACGTTTTTTGCTAACTTCAAGTCAAACGAGTGCTCGACAGTTTTATATATAGAATAATAAATCAAACTTTTGTAAGAAATATTAGTTTAGAGATAACGAGAAAAGAAGGCCAAGCTTTACCGCCTCCATTTACCAGACTCCACTCATCACTTGGCCGCTCACCAGAGCGGGAAAAATAGCTTAAGTATAATTGTTGGCCTGAGGAGAAATCAAACCCACAACTATTAAGCTTACACAGACACTGTGTCACTACGCTATAATATGTCAATCATATGTTTTTATATATATTTATTAGCTTCATCCTGCATCCCGCATATAGCAGGGTAAATATATGCGGAATACATGCATGCCCCTTTTCCTATTTTACGCCAAATTCTTAAGACATTGTCTATTGAGTTAACGAAACCCAACACCGCAATATGTATTGTTGCCAGAGCAACAGAACAAAAATGTGGTTTATTTTGAATGGGAATCGAATCCAAAAGTGTCGCGTCTACAATCAAATGCTGTGCAAATATGCAACAACAAAATTAACTGTATAATTTAGTAATATAGTGAAAATTAAACCAAAAATGTAATAAATTATAATTAAAACAACAAAATGTTATATATTATAAATATTATTAACGTTAAAGTACAGTATGTAGTGACCGCTGAGTTTCGCACGCGTCGCTGGGTTGAGGACGATGCGTGCGACCTGATGCAGCAGTGCTTAAATAAATCTGTACACTCGGGTGCTACTACAACAAAAGCGAAAACGGTTGCAGGAAAAATATATATAAAATGTTTTTTTAGCTTCACGCTGTATCGAAGCATATAGAAGGGTGGCAGGGTACTATTCGACTGCACCACCATATGCTCAAAATAACATAATATAAAAAGACATTTGAGGCCAGTCATGGCGCAGAAAAATAAAGCATATAGGCTTTGGATTTGATTCCCATCCAAGAAAATGAAATATTTAATATTTTCATTTCTTCGCTCTATTGTTGAGGCAAAACGCGGCGCCGTGTTTCTTTACTCAACACGCATACCTCCAGATTTTGGCTGCAAATGGGGAACGAAGTGTCTCAACATTACGTTTAATAGGCTGAAAGTTCCCTCTGCCAGCTAATCTGCGAGATACAGTGTTAAGCGAAATTGAAAGTAGAAATTGTGACTTTCTGAGTAAAACCTCTCTATCTATCGTGTTACAATCAAAATAAAAATATTTTTTCATTCATTCATCAGCTTCAGGCTGTATCTCGCATACAGCAGGGTAGGCTTAGGGAACCTAATATTAAGACACTCCGTTTCCCACTTTGGCGAATTTTGGAGACATTGTGTGTTGAGTGGCAGAAATCAACGCTGCGCTTTGCCTTAACACCAGAGCGAAGAAATGGAAATATAAACGTAAATAAATATTTCACTTCCAAAAACAGTTTTTCAGCCTTTAAAACTTCTTATTGTCTCTCACGGATATATAACAAAAAACCTTTTCCGTCTGTACATTTCAATAAGGCCCATACAATAGAATCGTCAGAGGTAACAGAATGATTTTGTTTATAGGCCATTGATGAATTTGGTTCGAGACGGAACGATCGCTTGCTCAAATGTTCCCGAACTTGTAGGCCATCGGAAATCAAATGCCAATATTCTTTGTTCGGTTTAACTGAATTAATTAATGTGTTTTTGTTTTGTCATTTGTGTTTTTAATTAGAGTCTTAATTGTAGAATTGTTTTTTTAAAACATATTTGAAGCAGATTTAATGTTTTAAGCGAATTATGTCTTTGATATTAGCAGGTTTGATTTGTTTTCTTAAATCAATCTTTGTTAAAAATATGTCGGCTTTTTGGGTTGTCGTTTTTTGTCTTGTTGTCGATGCTTAGTTACGTCACATTTGGAACAGAGCTAATAATAACTATTGTAATGATATGATAACGACATTTTTTCATTTTCCGTTGTTGATTAGAACACATAACCGCCATATTTAGTTAAGCATGTGCTAGTTACGTTTAGTCCAAAAATACATTTAGTCCATACATTTAGTCCATGAATTTTCATGTTGTACCTTACCAAATAGTGTAATGCATGTAGAATTTATATTGAAAGTCAGAATTTTCCGTCATATAAAAATAAGACTTTCAATGGCCTTCGCGTCGTGCCCAAGAGGCACAGCACCACTAGGTCTGACTTCCCTCCAAGAAGCTATAGTATTTTTCTACATAGGCTATCTACATTTATTTCTAGATACATTCTTTTACATTTACTACCATAAATAAGACAAATTCTACCGACAAACTGTTACCCACCAGTAACTTAATGGCAAGAATAAATCTGAAAATTATACATTTATCTGGCTATCCGTAACGACAACCGTTGATTTTATATTTTACTATTCTCATCTCTTTACGCGTTCGCATCTCGCGTTATATCAAGTACATAGAGAAAAAAATGTAATATATCAGTTACGGGCATTTATTTTATATTTCATTAATTTAACAGTGATGAGTAGAGGAGTTTATCTTTCTTTATTGATAAAAAGTAAAAGCAGAATATGTGAGATACTAGTCTCTTCTTAGCTTTGAAATTATTTATGTGGGACCGTAAAGACACAATCGTGCTGCTGTCAGGGTATGGATGCGATTACCACTCGGGGGAATGATTTACGAAACGGATATGTCTTAATGGGAACAAATTGTCTGAATCCTAAGTTCTCTGGTTCAATCTGAATACCCTGCTAATTTTAGGATACAGCCTGTTAATACGCTGAGTAGCGAAACTCAAGCCTACATTTTTTTAAACTACAGATTTTTTTATACATAAATATCATGTATACAAACCTTAAAAAGTTTCAGAATCAACAATAATAGTTCAACAGCTCGAATATATGAATATTTCTCAAAGTTTGATACTATGATTGAGTGCTTCATGAATATTGTATGAAAGACGGCGAACTCTTCAAAACTTAACTTGTCTAGTGTTGGCCTATTAACTTGTTGTTAGGGCTGTTACTTAAACTATTATATTAATTTAAGGCCTTCGTGGCGCAGTGGTAGAGTCTGTAAATACAAAGGTTGTAAGTTTGATTTCCACAACGGGAATTCACTTAAGTCATTTACTACTCTGATGCTGCCATCAGTTAATGAGTCTCTAAAATAGGGGAACAAAGTGTGTTGTTAACAGTGACTTCCCTCTGCCTCCCATGCTGTTAGCGAGATACAGCGTGAACTTAAAAATAAAATTGATTTGATGTTTACAAATAAATGTACTTATCATAAATATTGCAACATAGGGAGAAAGAACCTAGTTTTAAGACATTCTTTTCCCTTCACAACCTAATTTTTTAAGACATTGCGTGTTGATTGGCAGAACTCAACGCCAGGCTTAGTCTTTACATTTAATACCATACCATTCTCAATCTTAATCAAACCTACTATTAGTTCACCAATATTCCTCGGTGGAAATGAACTTAAAAGGCATATATGCCTTTATCTGAATCATATTCAATTACCAATAGAAGCTTAACGGACGCAGTAAATGAATGCCATCGATTTTAATGCTTTCAGTTCTCAATACGTCCGTACATATTTGTATGTATATATAATTTTTTTATATAGAATTCTGCGATTAAGATTAATATAGGAAAATTAATTTATATGTATTTTTAAATATTTTAGTTTAAAAGAAAGCGGTATTCCAAAACATTAAACGTTTCACAATAGACTATCGTGACAATGTGGAACAGCAATAGACTGTCAACACTGTGGTTACAGGTTTGACTCTCATTCGGGGAGATTACATATAACGTGGTTAATATATTGTTGACATGTTGAGCTTCGCTCTGATCAAGCAATATTTTGTATATTAGATTAGATTAGAATTAGACGGGAATTGGGGGATGAAGTTTCTCAACACTAGTGTTTATTTATCCTACCTATAACTTTATATGGAACTTAAAAAACCGTAAAGTTGAAAAAATATATTAAGCAAATCACAAAATTTCAGAATATTACAAAAAGCATAGTAACACAGATTTTCTTTGTCCTTTTTATTTCTTTTCCCTAATCCCTTCCGTCGAAAGAGTATTAAACACAAAAACATAATATAATGGATTTCTTCATTACAATTTACTTCAAATATAACAATATAAGCTTTCTTATTCTCGTTGCTCATTTCAAAATTCATTTCGTTTTTAATAATGTTTTTAGCTTATTTTTAGAATATTCTTAGAAATAAAAATATTTTTAAGAATATTCAATATCTATTTATATAAGGAGATATCCCCACTGACTGAGGTAAGACGCACGCACTGCTGTAACCGCTGCTGGCAGAAACGTGAAATTTGGAAAGGTGTTTATTTTCATAATGTGGACACCCACTAAGAAGGGGTTTTTTTTTAAATTTTAACCCTAAAGGGATGAAATAGAGGTTGAAAGTTTGTATGGTTAAATCTATCGCCACTGATTTCTATAAAATATTAATTCATACTCTTAAAAATACTTCTTTGAACACGTGTTTCCGTAGTTTTTTAGATCTCGTCCTCTAAAATCAAAATTATTCGTATAATTCAAGCGGGCGAAAACGTCCAGGTCGCCTAGTAATTTATACGGGTATGATAGACCTATCGTCGCGCAGGGGCACAGGGGGTTCGATATTTTCATGAATTCGCTTTGGTAACGAGACAAAGAGCGTCGTTGAGTTATGCTACACAGTACTCCTTCAGACTTTGGCGGATTGGGCATGGTGTGTCTTAATACGGTTCCCTCTGCTACTCGCGGCATACGTCTGCTACTCGTGCAAGTGACAATCTGTCTAACCTCAATAGTTCAGTTCAGTTCTTAATCTCAATAGGGAAATAATCGTTACTTATAATAAAACATAAAAATGCTTATCAAACTCAATTCATTAAAAAAAATTATCGTCATTTGAATTTGAATGTAATCTAGCAATCTATATATATAAATTTGTTTAAAATACAGATATATATATATATATATATATATATATATCTGTATTTTAAACAAACTTTCCAATTAATGAGGAGGTTCTCAAGTACTCAATGTTCGGTTCGATATACGATTATTTATTTTGGATTCGATTTCTTTATTATTCTATAATTTCTATATTGGATTATTCGATTCGATTTGGGTATTCTTTGTAATAAGGCATTTATGCAATCTTTCTTTTCTTTTCTTTCTTCTTTAAAGGCCGGCAACGCACCTGTAGCTCCTCTGGTGTTGCACGGGGTCGTGGGTTGCGGTGATCACTTATCATCAGGTGACCCGAACGCTCGTTTGCCTTGTCCTTATACCATAAAAAAAAAATCTTTACGCATATTTTACAATGAATATTATTAATCACTGTAATCAATTTAACATCTCTCAAAATACAAATTTTGAGTGTCGGAACTCTACGCCACTCGTTCGTTACCTCGTTACTAATATAAAACATTTCATATACTCGAGTGAGCGTCGAACCTGTCGCGTTTACAGTCACTCACTTGTGCTTACGCTACGACTGGGCTCTTAATTTTAGTCCTAACTTTGCAAAATCTCATTAAAGAAACAATATGGAAAAATATTTGGAGAATAACCCACAAAGTAAGTTTAGTATATTGAGATATTGCCGCGCTCACTGTACTCTCTAGTAAATTATCTTTATGAAAGTAGGTTTGTTTGTTTTATACAAAGTTGTGCGGAAATTGATTTTATAACGCTTATTCTATATCTATACATATAATAAAATATGTAATTGCTGTCTGTACATAGGAGATATATAGAAAATTTCTAGTACCCAAAACAATGAATTTTTTTTTCTTTATTAGTCTATGCGCTTTTGCACTCTAATAATAATCTTAGGAACAGCTTAACCGATTTAAATATAGATTTCATTACTATATTTTGACAAATTTCCCTTAATTTACTTTTTTTTCAAATCGTTTCGCAAATAAAAAGTTATACCAATATAAAATTGCTACAAAAATACTGTTTTATTATTTGATTGAAACATTAGTCTTACAATATATAAAACTAATCCGTAATTAAGTGGTTACCGGACAACGCACAGACAAAACAGGACCAGATAGTTGAGATATAGCATATAGGCAGGTTAGGGAGAGTAGGGAAGCGGTAAAACAGGGTTTTTAGAAATTCCTACACTAACTAGAAAAAAGAGATTTTCGATTTTATTTCCCAAAATCTAAGGCAATCAAACTTGCGGCGACAACTAGTACTTTATAACCTTTTAAACAGCGAAAGTAAATTTCAACATCTTCGCTACTTCAGTATCGATAAGCTGTAATTTCTATTGGAAAATGGATCGACAGAGATTCAGGGCTGTAACGGTGATGGATGGACCGTTAGCTATTCATAAGGTTATTAGTCTGGGTAAATTATGGCTGTGTCTCTAAGTAGTGAAATTAATTTACTTGGCATTCTGGTTTCCTGAAATTGTGTTTTATATGCCTTAGATAGCAATGTTATTTTTTAAAAAAGTTAATGTCGTCTCGGCGCAAAGGTTAAGCGTGAGCTTGTAAATGCGACTGTTGTGGGTTCGATAATATTCTTATTTCCTTCTTCTGGTAAAATATTTGTATATGCCATATTAAGAATTCATAGCTTTTATATATATATATATATATATATATATATATATATATATATATATATATAAATATTTCATTGACACAATTGAAAATGAATACACCCAGTCGCGTTTTTGATATTCAATGTGTCCTTTCTCTCCCGCACATATCTGGGTAGGCAGAGGGAACCTGGTGTTATTACACTCCGTTCCACATTTTCCACTGAATTCTGGAGGAATTGTGTTTTATGTGACATCGCATCACCAAGCTTTGCCTCGTTATCATAGCGAAGAAATGAAAATATTAAATATTTCATTTACATAATAAATGTACATATACGCCCTCTCTGGAGACTACCCAAAGAAACCATTATTATTACTATAAAATATATTCTAAATAAGAATTATAAGTAAACTTCTTCTCACCCTAATTAGTAAATAATAAAAAATATAAATATAATTACTTATCCCGTAAACCTCTCGCAACTTTTGAAGCCGTAACCGTCGTCAGTTTCAAATTTGCCGAGTTTAAATGCTCTTTGAATCAACTTAACTGTAATTTGGAGTGTCCATTAGGAAGTTGACAAACGTTCCTCCCGCTTTATGTCTTATGTTTGTTGTCTTTACCATGTCGGTGTAGTGAATTTGTTAAAAGATTAATCTTATCTTTATCTATTAGTAACGATAACTACACTTCGACTTTATATTGAGCCCAGTCGTGGTGCAGGAACACAAGTGTGTGACTGCAAACGCGACAGGTCGTGAGTTCGAATCCTACTTCAAGGTAATTATTATTACCATGGTTATTTCCATTTTTTCACCCTGGTAACATAACAAATGACAGCGTTATGGTCGACTACTCTATAAGCAATGTTTCGAAAATTGAACGAAAAGGAGGGTAAGGGCGTATCGTAACGTTAGGTTCCCTCTGCCTATAGTGCTATATACGCAATAAAGCGTGAACCAAAAAAAAGTCTTAAAAAATATAATTGTGGTGTTAAAATTAACTCAGAATAGAAAGTTATCCCAAAGGCAAGTAAGTTCCACTTATTGCTTGCAATTTTGAGTTTGTAATTTAGTGCATTTGCTAAGAATCTGAATGTGGGTCGTATAAAAACGGCTTGGAAGGTTTCCAAAGGGGACTTCTCGTCTATAGCGGAAAAAAATCTCTATTTTCGGTCGAATTATTTGAAACTGTGTGATCAAATAATTAAGAATAGATAATTAAGAAAGCGGTTTATCTAAAACCAAAACGACTTACAATAACTTTTATAACCAGTGGTTTTATGACAGTATGTTTCTACTTTCTAAATTTGGTTACATTTTTTTTAGTTCCGTATATAACAGGGTAGGCACAGACCACCTGGAGACTTAGTGTACAGGAACACCGTCCATCCCACACTTTCCGCCAACTTTTCGAAGCAATGCATTTTGAATGGTGGAATTCAACGCCGCTCCGCCGACCAAAAATCGAACCCACAGCTATTGTTTTCAGTCGCACGTTTGTGCTTCTTCGCCACAACACCTTATATTACTAGATTAAGAGATATAACTCAAAATCATTATATTAATAACAATCATTAGACATTAGGAGATTGCAAGACTGTCGTCAAAGTGAATCGCGTGAAAATTAGATTTGAAATATAACAAAGACAAGTAATGTAAAAGTCATTTATCACCGTTCCAATAAAAGTTGACAGTGAGGACCCTTCACACAACTTTCAATTCTTTCATTTATTCAGTTCTTAGTTGGTACTACGGTTTCAAATAGTGGTCAGAAACTATTATTACATTGGTTTTGACCTGGATTGAGATTCCTGTTTAATATACAATCTCTCATTATTATCTCTTTTTTTCTCACACACAGTACACAATATTAAAGAACAAACATACATTCTTAAATTTAAAATTTGAACATTTGGACTTAAACTTTCGTCGCTCTAGTGTCGAGACAAAGAGCGGCGTTGAGGTACGCCATTCAACACCCAATGCCTCCAAAATTCAGCGCAAATGGCGGAACGGAGTGTCTTAATACTAGGTTCCCTCTGCGTACCTTTCTGTGTGCGGGATATAGCGTACAGCTGAAAAAAAACTTTTTGGTGTAGGTAATAAAGAATATTATAATATATTTATCGTCACTATTGAGAGATATGTGTACTCGAATATGATATGGTATATGACTGTTTGGACGTGTTATGAGTGTTGACTTTGATTCCCATTTGGGAAAGCTATTTATATTGAAAACTTTGACAAAATTTAATATTAGACTCTTGTACTCAGTATGTAAGATCTCCATTCAGTTTATTAAGAGCTTAATGAACAAATTCCCAGAAACATCAGCTCTGACTTTAATCAATCAAAGTATTTATAAGCGTTAATTACGAGTTTTTTTTGCTTTAATAGGATTGAATATTTTTTAAAAAGTCATATTAATTTAAATTGTTACAATTAGGATCCTGAGGATCCACCAAGGATTAGGACCTCTATTTCTAATAGAGGCTGTTGTGGTGCAGTGGAACATCGTCTAACTGTGAACGTAGTAAGGTAAGGGTAGTGGATTCGATCCCCATTCGGGGGAATAACTATATTTATAACTCTGCGGCGGCGGCGATTACGAAACACGCTAGGTCTCTAAATTTTAATATAAACTCAAGGATATTTACCGAAGAATATTAGGCGAACTATTCTCTTCCAATTTATTTAATATTTCTTTTTTAATTTCAGTCCCTCTGCCTGGCGAATATTAACTGGTGGAACTTAACGCCATGCTTTGCCTCGTTACCAGAGAGAGTAAATAAAAATATTTACAAATTTACTTTCCTCGAGTGTGAATAAAAACTACAACCTGTCATGTTCATAATCACATGTGACACGCCTAAAAAAACGTTCTAAAATCCCAAAAGTTTACTCCTTTTACATAAATAAGAAAAAAACACAATCAAAGGATTTATGACGTTATTCATAAACAGGGCCCAAACACGTCAACACTGATACATAAATCAAAAGTTGTAAAGGAATAAAATGTTATCATACCGCTCTTCAGTCTCTTAGAATTTATTATACAAGTTGTTTACTTTGAGATGATGTTGCGGAAGGGTTTAGGAGCATTGAGAGTTTGGATTCAATGAGAGCTTCATATTTTGTTGTTTGATATAAGTATGTATGTATATTTGTATTATATTTTGTTTTACCATATGATGGAAGAGTGAGTGGTAAGAGAGGTAGAGGTAGACCTCAGTTGTCCTTCCAAAACACAGTAAAATACTGGAGGTAGGTTACGTCAAAAACAAAAGCACCCCCCGGAGGGCATGTATGAAGAGGTTTATGACAGTGGACCCGGCAAGGGATAGGAAAGGAAGCGTGAAGCTATGTTGCTGAAAACAGACTATGTATACGTTTCGCACTCGAAAAAATGAAATATTTTTGGTTCTTGGCGCTGGTGTCAAGGCAAAACTGAAGCATTCAACATGCAATGCAGCTTCTGCCTTCCTGTTTTATTTGTAATCCAGCATGAAATTTAAAAAAATGTGAGTCTCTTATAGCGATTAATGAATGAAATGTAAAGTTTTTGAGAGATTTTAAGACATTAAACTTATAACGTTGTTATTTGGCTATTATATATTTATAATGTTAGCTTTAAATTTAAGAACTTATTCCGCCACATATATAGATATTTCATAGAAAAATGTCTTACAAACTCATAACTTTAGTTAATTTCAAACAGAATAAGTGCTTACGTCCGCAAACTTAAGTTTGTACTTTTATAAATTATACATCCCGTTGACATACAATTACGAAATTGATACGGAACCCTCGGTATGCAGAACGACTCGTATTTGACCGATTTTTTATCAAATAATAAAATAAATAAAAACAGAAGCATTAAAGAAGAAGAACTAACAGAAGCACTCAATCAATCACCATTGTTGGGCTTACCGATCGATCACTCAGCTACAAGGTGCAGACGGCAATCATACTCTTTGAATAAGTTTAGATAAATAATTAGTTCTCATTAGTTTGTTTTCTTGTAATATTATTATTCTATTTATAATATACATATAGGTTTATAGGACACGAGAGCGGAACGAAGGAAATGGAAATATAAATGTAAATAAGTATTTCACTTCTTCGAGTGGGGATCGAACACACAACCAGTGTGTTCGCTGCGCTACAACGGCCTCCGTACCTCAAAAGGAAAAAACTGTACCCTGTAAGGAGTGACCGTTTTGCTGTACTGATAACAAGACCAGACCATTTATATCAAGATCACTTGAAGATATCAAGCTAAAATTAATATCAGATACACAGGTCAATCAATAGTCCTTTCGAGCACAAAAAAATCTAAGTCAACGCATTTATTCATTGTTTTTGCTGCATTTTATATAAAATTCAACACGTAATCAGGCCTAATGGGCACTTTCTTTGGATCTACAGCTATGAGATTTAATATAAAGTAAGAACTTGTAATACAAATACAGAAGAAATCTGAAAAATTTAATTTATTAGGTTAATAATTTCAATATAAAAATTCCTACGATTTCTTGTCGAACATACTATCATATGAAATACAAAAACAGATGCCCAAAGCGAACAATACGATGTTCGGTCGTATTTAATTCCCAAAATACATCTTATTAACGCAAGTAAAAGCACAGCTGTTGATCACGGTAAGCTTTCCGCTTGACGGATTGCTTAAGATTAACAAGTACTCAACTCGTCTCAACCCGTCCCGTCCCGTCTCGTCTCGTACCCCGTTCATATTGTGAATGGTTATGAAATAAATCTATTTTTTGATAATAATGAAGTCCTATCTCTATTATATAATATAGAAATATTTGATTTTGTGGATTTTATTTGTATTAAAGCTAGTTGCACAAAGGCACAAACGTGCGAAACACGACAGGTTTTGAGTTTGAAAGGAGGTAAATCGCAGAGTTGAGTTTCATCACTAAACACACAGCACCTCCTGAAATTAACAGAAATGGGGAAGCCGGACTGTCTTAATCAGAACGCAGTTTGTTAACATTAGGATCCTAAGTCCTGCCTACCAAGAAGATAAAAAACTTATCGAATTGTAGAAGCAACCTAATATGAACGAATTTCCTTACAATTTAAATTTAAATTTCAAACATAGGAAGGCGAATTCGTAAATGTATGAATTTAATTAACAACGAGATTAAAACGTATACTTTTTCTACGCGCGTTGCGTATTGCTTGTGAATCTTTCAAGAAAACGAAATGTTATTTAGAAGATTTATTATATTATTTATGCTTATTAAATAGAGGCCAGGCCAGGCCAGGCGCAGGGGCTCAAACATGTGACTGTGAACACAACAGATTTTGGGTTCGAGTCCCATTCCAGGAAATTCAATATTTAATGTTTTTAATTCCTCGCTCTGGTAACAAGGTAAAACGTTAAGATCTACCAATACGCTATTGTGCCAGTATTTGGCGGAAAGTGCAAAACGCAAGTATTTAAATGGCAAAGGAGTGGTAGCGCTAGGTTACGTGCGGGATACAGCGTGAAGCAAGCATTTTTTTATAAAGTGGTGTAATTTAACGCCGAACAAGAGTATTTGTGCGCCACAAAGTATTTTACTCTAAAGACAATATTTGTAATACACTGTTCTGACATAGAGGAATAATTATCGTTAAATTAATTAATTATTTTAACTAATCCACTCTTGCATTACAATTCACGGCGTTGAATTCCGCCATTCAACACACTTCTATGCATAGATATTTTAAGATAAGTTAAGTTAAGTTTTAATACTAGACTCAATTGGCCTCATCCTGATATATAATAATAAAAAATTATAAATATTAACAGCAAACAGAATTGAACCCACTATTATACTCAAAAAGCAATAGATCTTCAACATAATTTAATTTCACCAATTACAAAATATTTTTAAAGTTACCCACAGCAATTTATCAGAATGTATTTTATTTGTATCGCAACGTAAACTACAATTATGCGGCTTTCGCAGTTTCCTCTGCCACGTCAGCGGATGCATCTATAATTTTTACAGTGAAAATATGACTACCAACTTGTTTCGTGGTATTTTTGAAAATATATTAAAATAACTTGCTAATTTTATATTTTAAATAAGGAACGGTACAGCGTCGGTCGGTAAATGCGACGGTTTTGGGTTCGATTCCCACTCAGAGGATTGCTTTACTTTCATTTCCTCGCTTTGGTTATTTTCTTTTAGGCTTAGGCTTATAGGATATGATATATTTATAATTAAGATGACAGTTATGTTAGTCTATAATACAAATGTATTTATTAATATTTACCCTCCTTTGTTATAGGTTTTGTCTGCTGGGATAACACAATTCATGTATTGTAGAATTAGAAGGAAAAGCTATTGACGGTAAGTTTGTACGTGTATTGAATTATTGAAGTATTATACAAATATGTATTTTCGTAATATAACTCTGATCTGTCAATTTTTTTTAACATTGTGCCTTGAGATGCGGAATTCAACGCCACGCCTGGTCTAGGTACCAAAAGAAAAGAAATTAATTAATTCACAAGAAAGAATCGAACCAACAACCGCCGCGCTTACAGATCAGAGTTCACATTACCTGTACTGCTCTAAAGTTTCATTCGCCACTCACGTTTCAAGATGAGGCCAAACTACGAAATAGGTTTCCGATATCTGTAGCTTATCAACCTTTAACTTACACAGTATGAAGTCCTTACATTGAATTTAAGAGGCATGACATGTTAAGAAGCGGAACTTAACGACGCTCCTTGCTTCATTACGAGAGCGAAGAAATGAAAATATTAAATATTAATACGAGATTAATTCGTCTACTTTGCACTAAGCTAAAGCAAATTACTTACTCATAAGTCCATATTGCGAAACCTTCTCATAATCACAGAATATTATATCGTATAGACAAGAAACGTCCCAATTCTAATTAAAAACTATGTGTTTATCTTATTAATACATCATATTACAATTATGTATATTTAAGAAATGTATATTAAGAAATATATATACGTACATTTTCTTACAAGTAAAATTAAAAATTTTTTCAACCTTATACTATATTCATTAAGCATTGTCTCTGAGTAATTAAATACTCTATTTATAACATTATCCCCAATTTCCCCCCCCCCCCTAAAACAGTTAAGAGCTATCTAGAAAATATTTACCCTATTCCATTTTCTAACTTTACACAAAAATTGTTAGTAGATGAACATCGCCCATCGCACTTCATGTAAGAAAACAGGGATTATTCTTCTTATAAAAAAAATCTAAGGCCAGTCGTGACACAGGACACAAACGTGCTAATGTGAGCGAGACTGGTGTAGGTTCGATTCTCACTGAACCTTACTCGCTCTGGTAATGAGGAAAAACTCCCACTCAAAGCGTTGAATCCCACCATTTAATAAGCAATGCCTCTAGAATTCTGTGCAAATTGGGCAACGGAAGACCTTACTACTAGATTTCCAAGTCTCTTAGGGTGAAACCTTAAGGTTAAGGTAAAAAAATATATAAAAATTAAAATTAAAACATGCAACAAAAGCCTACAAAAATTAACTTACACATCAAAACCGAGCTAACCCACTACATACCACGCAATCAAATGCTAACGTCAATATGAAACTAAAAAACAACTAAGGTCGCTGTTTTCACAAACACCATTGAAATGGCAGAGGCGGCTCGCGACAACTGACAAGTGGATAAAAAAATGTTTTCCTAAAACACAATGTGGTAAAACCGCGTTCACGCTCTCCTACTTTTGGCACCTGTAAAAATATGTGTTTCATGTCTTTTTACGTGTTTTGTAGAGTGGTTTAGTCTTTTTTTGGTTCAAGCTTTATCTCGTATATAGCACATAAGGCAGAGGAAAGCACGCAGTGCCTAATTTTCGATCTTGCGGATTCAGCGATATAATTTGATGCGGCACTTTACCTTTTTACGCGAGATTTTTGCCTTTAGTCTGAATTGAAACCACGATCTTTACCTCATTAGATGAAATTAAATATTTTTTACCATTTCTTTGTCATGGTAACGCCGCCACTCAACACGGAATGCAACCAGAATTTTGAGGAAAGTGGAATATCTGAACGAACAAATGTCTTAACGCTAGGTTCCCAGGTTCCACTATCTACTCTGTTATGAATAAAACAGAATGTGAAGCTTAAAAAAACGAACAAATAAGCCTAATTGCAACTCAAACAGAAAACGTTATTTATCTTCACTCTTCTTCAAGTTAAAAAAATACACAAAAACAGTGCTTCATAAACAAAATAGTAAGCAAGTATCACGAATAAAGTGAGAAGTTCCTTCTATTTACTCAGCGCTCCTAAAGTAAGGTCGAGCAAGAGGCGTGAACGAAGGACACTTGCAACAATGGGGACTAATTAAAAGTATTTTGTAAATATGTCAACAGTTCTTCAGCCACCGAAAATGATGAGGACAAGTGAAATATAATAATTTTGCGTAATCAAAACAAGATGATGTCTCAAGTGTTTTTACCTAAAATCAAATCAGCTTCACGCTGTATCACGTTCAGATACTCTGTTGCCAACTTTCTGCCATATTTTGGAAGTTCACTGCGTGTTGAGAAACCAGATCCTAGCGATTATTGAATATATATAAAGTTTTTGAAAATATAATTTTGTCATTATAGTAGTTTGTTTTTTAATAGTCGATAAGAATTTTTTAATCGAAAAAATGGATGGCAAAGTAGTTAGTAGTGTTTACCTCAAATTTTAATCAAAAGAATATTTTTAAGCTGATTGTAGAGTTAAATTAGCTTTATTAGATCTTTTAAACTCATAAAATATCTAAATAGGAACTATACGACTATTTCATCTCTATACTATCATACTAAGGCAATAATGCTTTTGAAAAAAAATATAAAGAAAGCCAGATTTACATAAAAACAAAGCCATTATCCCTACATCGTATAATAAGGTAAGGTTCATAACACTACTAGCTCCCAGCACTACAGTAGGCAGAACGGAATATCTCACAGGAACTGTTCGACTCCCTGACCTCATATTCGAGTCAACGGACCCAAACACATGTTGCTTAAAGACAATAAATATGAAACAAATGCCCAACGTCAAAAGGGCCATTGATATCTTTACAACTTTAAAGAAATGTTATGTTAAAGCATCCTGAGAAACAATCCACAGGAGGAGACAATGGGATACCCAAATATCCGGTGTCAAGAGTCCCGTTATGAGCTTTACGACTTCGCTGGAATTTCGCCCCAACACACTGTGGGAAACCAGCCACAGGAGTGGGGACACTTTCGTATTTAAGTCAACCGACCTTAAGGATAAGGCGATTACACTACCAGTATTCATAATTGCAGTGCGCAAGGGTATCATTTTCCAACCCCTGCCTGCCACCGGCACCCAGTCCTTTCAATCACTGGGCGTCGAGATTCACATCGCCAAGGGCCCATTGAGACTCTTCGCACTCTACCGCCCGCCGAACTCACCGCTGGTGGTCAGCGAACTCCGGGCGTTGCTGGACAGCCCCACCCCGACTCTCGTCGCTGGCGACTTCAACGCAAGGAATCCGGCTTGGGGTGGCCTCGTCGCTTGCAGCTCTGGTCGACGCCTTCTGAATGATGCCCAGAGGAACAACTACGAGGTGGTGGGGCCTGATCAACCTACCCACTACCCGTACAACGCATCATGGAATCCCACGACCATCGACTTGGCGGTTTACCGGGGCCTCGACGCCGTGGAGCTCTCGACACTGCCCGAGTCCCATGGCTCAGACCACCAACCCGTCCTGGTGACTCTCTCCGGCGGGCTGACACTGGCCAAAGCACCACCGGCCAGAGGTCGGAT
>DWGR01000027.1:0-46513 GCA_018247715.1 Heliconius burneyi
TCGACTTGTGTATGTCCAGAGAGGACAGAGCTCGCCTAACAGCTGTTTGGTGAAATTTAACCTCAGGCATTGAGCTCTGGCACCGCGGGATGGTCGGCGGCGTCAATCCTTGGTCATCCAAAGTCGAATTCGAGGCAAAGAGAGTGCCCAGGAGATCGGCTTTCTCTTTTGCCGTGTGGACCAAGATGTCATTTCCCGTGCGTAATTGTATTACATAACTTAACTGAAGAAAATGTTGATAACTTACTTGGTGAATAAAGCTGCCAAATTTAATTTTGCAGGCGTACGTCGTGTCGTATAATCATGTTGTATGAAATGAACTACAAATATAATTTTGTATTGTTTTTTTCTGTGAAATACCTATATATTATAACTTTTAATAAATTTTAACTATTAATATCTAAAAATTTATTATTGTTAGTACCTACCCACTTATGCCTTTTAAAACTGAAGGTCCACAGGAAGTATCTTATAGGCTTAAAATATGCAGCGATTTTCATAAATAATGCAGTAAAACGATCATAAATGCTCGTCTCTTTTGATTTCGTTGAATTAGCGAAGTTTAATTTTTTTCCGTGTTCTGTAGAACGTACTTGTAAAGTATAGCTATTATTCAGATATTTGCTTGCTCTACACACGGACAGACTGACAACAAACTGATCCTTTAAGGGGGCCACTTTATCCTTTTGTGGTGTGGAACCCTAAAAAACAAGTGTTGAGCTTGAAGTACATAAACAAAATATTACCTATTCTCATTTATCTTTTATTTATTATTCTTTATCTTTTTTATTTTATCAGCTCATTGATTTAAGTTAACACGTTCTCCGCAAAGTTGTTTTGATGAACTATTGGCCAGTGTGTCTGTCAAAAATTGCACCCGCCTCAAAAAATGGTCACAAAATAGAGAACTGTTTTAACACTAGGATCCCTCTATCTACCATTCTCTATTTATTTTTTAATATTATTGTGATAGACAACCTAAAATTAATCTTAGTTAAACTCCTACGATTGTGAAACAATGCTGTGTCTGCTACCACATTCATGAAAAATGCGCACGACACGCTTAATGTAGTTAACGTTTTAATATAAAGATAAAATTTGGATTAACAACTTTTAATCGTTATCAAAACTTGATAACATCTGTTAATTACAAATGAGTAAAATAAAATATGGATATTTCAGAATTATAAACATTAAGTGAAAAAATTTTGGTCATTCAATGAGTGTTTCAACAAAATGTTTAAAATTTTATTTTTTTTGTTTGTGTCAATAAATGTAATTCATGCGAAACACGAAGAATATGAAGGGTAAACGTTTTTTTATAATAACTAATAATTATATTTGTAATTAACCTTCAATTGATTTTAAAGACAACCAAAGTGATCTTTTTATCGTCATATTAAAGTTATTTTCTGTTCTTATCTATTAGCAAAAACGCACATTAATTTTCCACAATTTAAATCAGATCATTATGTGTTACAGAATTTCATTTTTTTTATCATATTTTATTACAGATATGTATTATATGAAGTAAAAATAAATAGTTATGACCAAGTACAAGAAGTGAATTCAATAGCACAATATGCCAATGCTGATATTTGGTCACACGCACTCCCAGAGCGCGAGGGATTGATTATGGTAGCAAAGCAAATGAAAGATATGTTTGAAAATAGCCTAAGAGCGATTGATGTGGCGTACAAAATTGATTCATATAATGTAAAGGAGTAAGTATCGTAAAAGAGTAACACTTGGTTCTCAATGACTACGCTACTTTGCGAAAAGTTGTGAAGGTGACAAAAACTTTAGTGATTTTTTTATCAAAAGGGAAAAATTACATTTTAAAATATAAATAATACTCAATTTATACTACTATACATAATTTAACAATATCTGTTTATACATATATATTTTAGTAAGAACCGTAGAGAATACGTAGATAGAGAGAATGTATGTGTAAAAGTAGGTATTATTGTGCCATAAAGGTATGTATTTAATGACGATATGATAATTTTGTATTGTTTCCAAAAAAAATATTTAATTTATTTACAGAATTCTAGACTTAGAAGACAAACTTTTAGCAGAAGTGTACAAAAATGCTTCGGATCAAAGTAGATTTGGCTCTCGTTTGTCCTTCGATCAAATTCATAGATTCGACGCGGTAAAATATTACATGTATTCTTAATTTTAGTTATGTAATGATATTATTATCACAATAAGACTGAGGTTCATTTTAAATTAAAACTACACAATCATTAACTAGTCACCAACTCACGGCTTCGTCCGCTTGAACTACTCTAATTGAATAGTTATATATTTACTAATCTGAATTACTTTGTGTCTAACAACATCATGATTATAAAAAAATATCTGTACATTGAAAATTATTTATGTAAATTCCGCCATCTTATACTGTGCTCACTAAAGGAATATAAAGTAACAAAATGTTATTAGGTTAGAAAAGAATAATTTAATTGCACTTCAATATTTTTCAGGTTGACAGCCATCTTGAGGACATAGCCAACAGATTCCCAAATGTTGCACGTGTTGTATCTGGCGGAAAAAGTGTTGAAGGTCGTGATATCAAGTATTTAAGAATATCCACGACCAACTTTCAAGTAAACATCAATATATGCATATTTTTTAATAATTTCACTTTAACAATTCTAATGTTTCAATTAGATTGATTAAATCTAGTAATAACCAATAAGTTACTTCGCTTTTGGTAATAACTATTTATGTTTATATATTTTTAGGATAGGAGCAAGCCAATAATTGTGATGCAATCTCTCCTGCACGCCCGTGAATGGATCACACTTCCGGTGACATTGTATGCAATAGAAAAGTTGGTGTTAGATGTGACAGATCGTGACCTGGTGCAGAATATCGACTGGATCATCATACCTATTGCCAACCCCGATGGCTATGAATATTCTCATACTAATGTAAGTGCAGACTTACGTCAGGTACAGACTTACACCAGCCTTAGATCCTGCTTGAAATATGGATTTTAAGATTTTAAGTAGTTAACTACTTAAAATTTTTTGATCTTAAATTTTTTGAACTTAAAATTTGATCTTGATCTTAAAAGTCTTGATTACAAATTGCTACAAATATAAAGAACTTTATAAAAATTGTTAATTGCAATTGTAAACGATAACGCTGCATTTAAACCGCGAAGACATCTAGCCAAACAAGAAAGATGATAATATTTAGAAATATCAAATTCAATTCATTCAAATGTTTTGATACCACTTTCATCGTTACCAACTGTTGTAGCTCCAATAAATATTTATATGTTTTTTTTATTATTTTAAACAATACTTTTCTAGAGTCGTTTATGGAGAAAAAATCGCGCTACTGGCTACGGTGTCTGCCCTGGAGTAGATCTCAATAGAAACTACGATGCTATGTGGGGAACAGCCTCCAGTAGTGTATCCTGCACTGACACCTTCCATGGTCCCAGTCCATTCTCTGAACCGGAAACCCAAGTTACTAGAAATATTTTCAATGAGCATGGATCACGTATCAGGCTGTTCCTTGATATCCACAGTTTTGGAAGTATGATACTATTTGGTTTTGGTAACAGGACTTTACCATCTAATGCTCTAATTCTGAACATGGTGGCTGTACAGATGGCTCAAGGCATTGATTCTGTCAAATTGCCCGCTAAACCTTACTATAGAGTTGGAAATATTGTCGACGTTATCCGCTATTTTGCATCAGGTAGTGCTGGTGATTATGCCCAACTTACGATGGGACAAGGTTTATCATACACTTTTGAACTGCCAGCAGCACATACGATTCCAACTGGTGTTTTCGGATTCTTGGTTAATCCAGCATTTATACCCCAGGCAGCCTTCGAAACATGGGAAGGTATTAAAATAGGCGCCAGATACGTAGCGCAAAGTTATTAAAGATTTTTTATGATTAATGTTGTTTTACTGTACTTTTATTATGCTATGCATATAGCATAGCTTTAGGATTTTTGAAATGTGTTTTTATTCATATTTTCTATAACATAAGCACTTTAAGTGGATACAGTGGAATACATTGAAACATTTTGAACGTAATTTTATATAGGCTTATTTTAATAAATAGATTATCCGACACAAAGTTTTTATAAAACTATAAATCTATACGCTCTTAATTACTCTGATCTACCTTGAAAAAGTATTCAGAATATTTCAAATAAATTTAAGTGGTTTGCCCTTTCTAAATAATCAATAAGGAAAAGTCAATTCTTAGTTTGATTTTCCACGGTACTCGATATCTTCCACAATTAACCAGTCTACTCTCAAATAATCCAGACTTCTATGCCTTACTGGTTTTTTTTCTTTCTAAATTTTAGAAATTATGAACCTTATAGCTTAAAATATATAGCTTATAGCAAAACATTTGGAAAAACTGCACATTATTGTTACTAACTTTGACAAGGTTATAATAAAAGTAAATCAGCTTCACACTGTACCCCGCACACAGCACGACAGGCACAGAGAACATACACTTTAAGACACTCCGTTCCGAATGTTTGGCTAAATTCAGTATGCATTGCGTGTTGAGGTTATAAAATAAAAAAATAAGCGCTGTCCCCCCCATTCCTGTCGTATCTGTGTCCTTACATCCTAGAGGTATCGATTGAATAGCAAAAAATATAATTCGCTTCACCGTGCGTATGCCTATTGCATGGAATGAGAATCATTCAATCATATAACTGATAGCTACTTTTGCTTGGCAACATATTACCTCAGCCTATCACCGTCTATATAGCCGTCCACTGCTGAACGAAGGCCGCCCTCATCCTGCGCAAACTATCCCCTTGGACTTCTCGCCTCCATCCGATAGCAATCTTAAAAAAATAATAGCCTTATGATTCATTATACATCACAACCCCAAATTAAATAACAAAGTCAGTGTTAAATAAGAAAAAAGCCTGGGACTACTTTCACCTTGTCCTAAAAATATCTTAGGAAATAAGGTCAGTGTTAGTTATGCTTAATTTGTAAAAAATATTTGGTTGTGATTAATCCAGGAACAAATCATTTTAAGGATATTTTTTGACCTTGAAAACATACTAACTTACTTTTTACAGTCACATTTGGATGATTTCCAAGCAATTATTTAGATTTCAGCAAAGAACACGTAGAACGATATTGCAAAAATTAAAAAACTATGGAAGGGTAAGTGAAAAGGAAAAATATTGGTGGATTACTGCTGCTAGACTATTTCTCGAGAGATGCAGAAGCTAAATATAAGAGAATAAGCAGTAAAGAAAAAAAGAACCTAATATTGTTTTCTATTTTTCGTGAAAATCTTGTCATTTAATTTTCTTATAAATAGAAATAAATTTTAAGCATTCACTATAATTTTAGTTAAGACCATACGACAATTCATAATAAATAGATTCTTTAAAATAAAATACTTTTAAAGATAAAACATCCAGTGTTATCTAATAAATAAGTTAAACGTTTCTCTTAAATAACGACACAACTCGATGACAAATCGATACCACTTAAAAAGTGATCGTAAAGATTCTCCCTCGCGAGATACATCGACAAAAATAGATTATTTAAAAGATACTATTTTCGCAATAACTGTAGCGGCAATGGCGATTCTTCTATTTCAGAATGCTACCTATTGAATAATTGAGATGTTCACGTGACTGGGTTGTCGATGATCTTATTTCAACTTTAATAGCGACACCAGGAATAATATAGAGTAGGTATGCGTTATTGTATTTATGTGTAATTTAAAATTAGTGTCGATATCGACTCTATTTTTTTCAGTTTCATGCTGTTTATCTCATGTTAGGTGAGCAGAGGAAGTGTCTCCCCCATTTTCCACTGAATTCTGGAGGTATTGCGTGTTGAGGCGCGGAATTCAAAGACGTGCCTTGCCTTGACAACAGAGTTAAGAAATGAATATATTAAATATAAATTTTTCAGGTGTGAATTGAAACCACAACGTGTCGCGTCATCGCGTCACAGATATAGTTGATGATAGCGGACGAGTCGAAAGAGGTATTCAGAGACCGTAGCGTTCGGAGCTCCCCTCTAGCTAGTGCGAAGCTACTTTAGTTTAGTTTTTAATACTATCATCTATAATTATTTGTACACTGCCTATTTTAGAAAAAAAAGTATAAGGTTATTATTATTTATTAATTATATCTGTATTGTAATGTCGCTGACTAATTCTATTGTAATAAACAAAGGATTTGAATGAAAGATTGGAGGCATAAGTTATATCTAGTAGGTAGAAATTATATCGACACATAGTAAGTAAGTAACATAACTATTTTATTGCAGGAATTGTGGCATTCTATGATGCGGGAAAAAAATGCTTTACTTTTTTTCCCGCATCACAGAATGCCACAAAGTACATAATGCTAAGACTCACTTTTCCCCCACATTTCGTGTTGCACCACCACCATATGACCTGTTTTTGCACCTCGCTATAAGGAAGGCAGAAGGAGCCTAGTTATAAGACACTATATTTGCTACTTTCCGCTAAAATCTCGAGACATTGCGTGTTAAATGACGAAACTCAACGCCGTGCTTGCCTTGTTACCAAAAAAATATTGAATAATTTATTTCCCCGAGCAGAAATTGAACCTACATTCACGCACATTTGCGTCTTCCAAACTATTATTGAAGATTAAAGGTTTGGTCTCAATTGGTCTAAAAAAACTCTATTAATCAAATGTCCGTTCTTTTAATATTTTTCCAAATAATTTTGGGCAAGAGCCAATAATACTTAAGCAAGATCCTTGATCCTTCCATGCCTTAACGGATATTCGATATGTATGCCTTATCTGAATATTTTCACAGTACTAGAGCTGTGTATTGGCTTCAGGTATCTCCATAAATCAATAGTAAAGAGGCATAAACACTACCCGAGAGGTACAGCATTTAAATATTCTGACGGGGCGCCGTACAAAAACAGACATCGGGAAATCCCGTTGTTTTTCAGCGCAGGTAAGCAATAATGGACGGAATTCGAACAATTCTTGGATATAAGGAATGTTTACAACGAGTAAAATACAGATTTTTTCTTAGTCCTACTCAATTATGTTAGTTGTTTTTCGGTAGTTTCTTCGTATGTTCTTAATATGTTTATACCTTACAAACGTTGACTTTTAAATTGTAGATTTTAAATATAATTTATTTAAATTTTAACAAAAATAGTGTGGTGGCGGAACTTTAGTTTCAATATCTGTCACTCATTATATATCCCATGAATGATGAAGAATAAAGTGACTTATCAGTTTTTCTCGCACACGAGAGTTTCGAAAATACTTTTTATTATATTTATATCTTCGCACTATATCTTGCGTTTAGCAGAAATAGAGAGAGCTGATGTGTGAGAACACTTTGATCTCCACGCACTGTCGAATTATTGAGATATAACATATTGAACTCAAAGTCGCTTCTTGTCTAGTTACTAGAGTCAAGAAATGAAAACAGTTCATTCCCGCGAGTGGGCATCCAACTTACAACTGTATATATACTATATATAAAAATAAAATTATTATATGCTCCTGCACATTTATATATTGTTATACTTTTATTGTATGATAAAAGATATTTAGGTACACAATATAATATTATTAAACACCAAATCAACATTTTTATTAAAAAATCTTCAATCGTCTACACAAAGCCTTATAAGAGAGTGAGAACGAAAAATATCGTCTCCGGATGCGACGTGATGTCATGCCCCCAGCTAGCTCTACAGTCTGGACGCTATTGGTGTTGTTTGTTTATATTAAATGTAATAGTGCTTAAGCAAATTACAAGTTCCTCTAGAAAACTAAGTACGTATATTAAAGGTACATTGTTTTTACTTTTCCTCTTAAAATATCATATTATATTAAATTAAAGGTTTCGTACTAATTTCCGAATTATAAGTTTGACTATTTCTGTACTGTAAGAGCGGTCCTTTCTCCCATACATAATTTGATATGAATTTTAGCATTATACCTCTACGCGATCTCGATAAATAATCTAGATTGTCTGTGCGTTGGAGAGAGACGGACAACAAAGTTAACCCAATAAGCGTTCTGTTTTTTCCTTTTGAGGTACGGAACACTAAAATATGTATATATATATATAAGCTTTGATAGGATACATTGTATTATCCACAGTATTAATATTTCGCAACATTAATCACCCAATTTCTAAAACAAATTTAACATTCAATTTATCTTACTCAAAGTTATACCGGTTACCCTTTAATTGTTCACAACTTTTACGCTGATTCTAAATTAGTAATTAAGAGCATTAAGTATTGTAGGCGTCTGTTGTCGATAATAAGATTTACATACATTTAAGAGACATTAATCGGAGAAAATATAATAAAATACAATAATCCAATAATATTCAACGATTTAAATAGAAATCACATAATTTCAGCCACTGTTGCTAAATTCTCGAACGGATGTTGTATTATTAGGCGCATAAATCTATCTAACCCGACTTGTCAGGGATAGCGTTTTGACATCGCTCGCATGCTCCGCTGCAACAGAGTTAGCAATATATTATCATGCAAATTGTTATATCAGATGTTTGTGTATGATTAGTGATTATTTAAAAAAAATATAGTCAGTTTAAGTTAACGTGATTTTTGTGGTTGTGGTTTCGATACCCATTCGGTGGATAAATAAATAAAATAAATAAATCAGCTTCACGCACACAGCATGGTCAGAAAAGAAAACCTAGTCTTAGACACACCGTTCTCCACTTTCTGCCGAATTCTGGAGGTAATTCGTGTTCTCATCGCTTTTTACCATGGTGCCAAAGTGAAGAAAGAAAAATATTAATAAAGATTTTCTTTATCATGACTGCGTATGCAATGTTCATATAATAAGGTTATATGCAATGCTAATGTTTCAGGAAAATCCTTGCGAACAATAAACCTAATTTTTCCCGTCTGAGAAGATATAAAAGTAAAAGTAAAATTGAACTTGCCACGAACACTTCGAAAGAAGGCTCAAACCGCAAAATATATAAAGTTTTAACGAAGGTCACTAATTTCACGATACACTGACTGACACAATAAGCTCAAAGTTCGCTTTTTAGAGCTTTTCTTAAGAACAACGTTTGTCTCGCCAGTCGATGTACGTTCATTTCTAAAAGACTTGATTTTAATTGTAGGAGGTACGATCAAAAGTCTTAATATGTATATGGTTGTGAGTTCGAATTCAAAGTGGTGGTGGATTGAATTGTATTATATACAATTTTCTATTCGTCCATCAAATACAGTCATATCTTTACTTTTTCCGTTCCGTTGGAGTCATTACAAGTATATTGTTAAAAATGATGTTGCACAGCGGAACATTTCGCATTAAGAACAGTTTTGATGTTCAGAAGGGGCTTACATTTTCCTATTTTACTAAGAAAGTGTGGCGTTGAGTTACACTATTCTATACTCAGTGTGATGACTTCGAGTGGTAAATGCAAAACGGAGTGTCTTAATTAAGTTAAATCAAGTTTTCTTTTGAATAAAATGAACCATACCACTTTGTATTAAAAAGACCATTTCAGCACCATTATACTTCGATACAAATACGTGAATAATCAGCAGGTATCCGCTAATAGGACTGTTGAAATTGATAAATTTCGATTCGATTTGTCCTCTATTGGCTTAGTATGGATATTCGTAAGATACAATAATTTTTTATCAGGTTATCAAGCCCGTATTACGCGGGTTGTACAAAAATTTGTAATCCGCGATTTCGTTACGGCGGCTATTTTCGAATAATCACAATATTGATTATATATTATTTCATTTTCATCAGAATTGAAATATTAATTGAAATTTCAGCTCAAACGCACTAAGAGAGTCAAATTGAGCTTGCAAAATTTCACATGCCCTAACTAACATACTTACTAACGGCAAGACAAATAAATGCTTATAAAAACTATGCTGTTATTAATTGTATGATATGTTTTTTTTTATTTCCTCGCCTTGCTAACAAGAAAAACGCGGTGTTGAATTTCGCCATTCAATTCACAATGTCTCGTAAATAAGAATGCACCAAACCGCATTGGAAGACAAATAAGAGTCATTACGGCCATTTAACTTCTTTTTTTTTTATTTACCAAAATATTTTTGAATAAAAATGTATAATCTGTTTGAATTTAAATTAAATATTAAGAAAAGACGGACATATCCATACAAAGTTTAACTAATAGGGTCGGTGAATAAGCCCTGTCACATGTAACGCGTCTATCCATAAAGCTGAGACTGATTGCTGCATTAATAAACTATACAAAGGTTATATATATCGTGAGTTGAAATGTGTTTAAATTAGACATAAAAAGATACATGGTCCTTTTAAAGTGGTACTGAATTAGCGAGAAAAAACCAGTTAAGGGCGAGTCGGACTCGCTCACCGCAATTTCAAGATTGTAGGACGACGGGAAGTACAACTTGTAAAAGTTGACAAACTTAATTTTTCGGGCATATGCCCGTACCATTTTTTTTTAGCTTCACTCTGTATCCTGCACATAGCAGGATAGACAGAGGGAACCTAGTGTTAAGACACTTCGATCCCCACTTTATGCCTAGTTCTGGAGACATTGCGTGTTTTGTTTTAAATAATTACCAACTACAAATATAAATTGGTATTTTTTTTTCTTTACAATACCCATAAATTGTAACTTTTTGATTTTTTTCTTAGTTCTTACTGAGTGCCAAATTTGACAAACCACGGAAAGTACTTATAAAATACTTAATATATCGTAGAATTTTACATAAAATGCCGCAAAATCGATGCATAAATGCTCGCACATTTTGATTGCGTTGAAGCTTCTAAGCTTCAATTTCTTTTTGTGATTCAAGAGACCATAGACTTAAATATATTGATATTAGTTTCAGCTTGAAAGCTCCATGCGATTTCGAGATAAATGGATTGACAGACGAACAACAAAGAAATCCCACAAAGATTACGTTTTTATCTTTTGAGGAGCGGAACCCTAAAAGTGGATAGTCCACTCAATTCCTTGAAATTTCACCGGAATGTCGGGAACGGAGGAGCTTAACACTAAGTTTCCTCTGCCTACACTGCTTATTCCGATTATACAGAGTGAATTTGAATAAGTAAAAAAGAATCGTAAAAAAAATCTTCCTAGGGGTATTTTTGTTCTTTTAATTTCAAAGTAGTTGTATGGTTTGGTTTTTTTGATACTACTTTATGTATCTGTAAGACTATCTAAAAAAATATATGTATATTTATATCTTAATGATAACTAGTATTTATTGACAAAGGACAATGTGCAATGTTCTTATTTAACATTTTCACAATAAATCTCATGTCTATCGTCATATGGTTAGAGGACGTAGTGGCGCGGGGGCACAAGCGACTGTAAACGCGACGGTTGTGATTTCCATTTCCACTCAGGAGAATGAATTATTTAATATTTTCATTTGTTCGGGTGTCGAGGGAAACCGCGACGTTGAATTCCGTCACTCAACACGCATAGCCTCCAGAACTCGAGTGTCTTACACTTCCTTCTGCTTACCCTGCTGCATGCGGGATATAACGTGAAGCTGATTTAAGCTTAGCTTATTTTAATTTATCTAAACACTACAGACACGTGGTCTGCACCCTTTTTAGCTTTTATTCAAAATTATCAGCTTGAATTATATTTTGTTTTCATCTCTTACTTAAACCTAGGCTTACAACTTGATATAATTATTTTTAAGTATTTAAGTCCTAAGAGAGTCTCTCTCTTAGTGCTTCCCTACAATTCATGATTGATGAATTGTATGACCCATACAATATTCAAATAAAATGTAATACACATCAATATAAATAAAAATTGACATGGTAGCTTGCATATTGAATAAATATGACCTGACCTCGTAACAAAGTTAAATTTTCATTTCACTGAAAGCTACAAAATAATTATTTTAAAATTATTTTCGATAGTATAATATATATTTATGCTACAGACAGACAAAAGTACCAGTAGTATAGTGACATACTGATATGTCCAGGCAAAATATCTAAGTCTGGACTGTATGAATCTGGGCATGTAGGTAGGATGCGTAATATTTTTTTTTATTGTAAAAGCATGGCAAACGAGCGTACGGGTCACCTGATAGTAACTGACCACCGCCGCCCACGACACCGCGTAACACCAGAGGAGCTACTGGTGCATTGCCAGCTTTTGGGATGGCTGGGCGCCGGAGCCCGGCATTACCTAATGCGAAACACAGTGGCATAAAGCCACTACTTAACGGTTTTAAATGCCGGGGGTGGTAATTATCCCGTCGAGTCTGCCCATGCGTATCGCCATTGCTGGCGGCGTGACTCTCCCACTCGTACTTTAGTCGCCTCTTACGACACTACCAGTACCAGGGTGATCCTATTCTAACCCGGAAACACACGGCTGAAGGGGAGCAAAGAGAAAATTTGTCTGAATTTCTACGGATCCTCAATTTTACCTTTTAAGTTCCAAAGAAACAAAATTGCGCGAAACCCGTAGTGGCTGATTCCCATTAACAGTTTTTTTTTTTTTACAATAAAACCGATTTTTATAGTAAAAATGTTTTTTTACTTTCGATTTATACGCGTCATAATATGTCTTTTGATATTATTTTTTGATTCAATGAAATTAATCAGTTATATGCATATCTCAAGGCTCTCAATTAGCAGCTTTTCATTTGTTTCAAAATGAAACTTTGTGTGGAAATAGTATTCCTTAGAAATAATATCGACATTAATTACACAAAATTAAATGAATATAGGAATGTATGAGGACTCGGTAATATTGTCTCTCCACTTTAAGAGACAGGTGTTCTAGAGTTTGATTCGACTGAATTTCACAAGCAATTAATAATAGGAGCGCAATCGAATAGACTTAGGGCTTTATTTGGCGAGACGAGAACGATAAATGGCTAATCTTAGGAGTTGTTAACGTTATATAGTAACGCATTCCAAATTACTCTTTCTGATAAAGTAATTAAGAAAAATGAGGTAAAACCACCGACAACTTTTCTTTCTTCTATAAAGAGTTAGTAGAAACAGGTAAATATTTGGTAGAGTCTAGAGTATCGTACCTAACGTAGAATTCCATGACAAAGATTTAAAAATAGTATAGGCAGCGTCTGTCATTAACGAATCTTTAGCAGTAAGAGCACAGTGATGCATAACAACCAACAAATAATCTATAGAGTTAGGGAAAGAATGCTCTTTAAAAACATCTACACAGCCTGAATCATCTTTCAATCAAATTTGCAATCAAGCCTTCCTCAATTTTAGAATCATCTCCGAATTGGAGTCACAAGATGGACACGATTGAAAAATTGTACATAATCTCTGAAACAAATATCCAGAATGAAAATATTTGCGCCTGATTCACGAACGAACCGACCACGAATAAGCTAATTTGTATGCAGTTGAAATTGAAAGTGCGAGAGAGAGTGAGAGAGAGAGACAGTAGATATACCGACCAGTGATTTTTTTTTATAGTTTGCTAAAAGATGCCCGTCTTCGGGTTCGAGTCTTATCAGTTTTCGAAAGATGTTTTTCTATTCTCAGTGTGGAGTAGCAGTTTAAATATAATAATATTTAACAAGCAGCATTCACTCTTGCTAAATGATCATTATTATCAAGTATCTTTAGCGGAATTGTATTAAAATCAGAGATGCTAAGCTTAAATAAGTTGTAGCAAGCATATAAGAATTTCGATGTAGCTTTTAGCGAAAACGTATGGTTTGGCTTTTAAAACAAAACTAAAAGCTTTTTACTTAATAACTGATATTTAAACTGAACAGAAACAAAGGTTTTAATTTTCAAATAAATATTGGCTTATTACCTCGTCCTCGTGTAATAATCGAATTGAATTATTACATACGAGTTCACTAATAGGGTATTTTACATACATTTTATATGCAACAGTTATGCTAACGTTCACTTTGCATGTTAAGTTTCATATAATTTATCAAAGTGATCATCAATCTAAGTAGGTACACCTTTTGTTACATACTAGTTTTGCATGGTGACTTTGTGTGAAAATCGTGGTACAATTAGAATTAGATATAAAAAATCTTTTTTAATTGTATCTTTACGCTGAGCTCTATCATGCATACAGCAGGGTATACAGAAAGCATTGCATGTTAAATGACGGAACTCAACACCGCGTTTTGCCTCATTACCAGAGCTAGAAAATGAAAATATTAAATATTTAATTTCCTCGAGTGGGAATCAAACAACGTATCGCGCTTACAGTCGCACGCCTGTGCCCTTGCGCTACCACAAAATCAATTATAGTTTATATTTGTTTTATTAATTAGAGACAATATAAGAAAAAAATACTTCATTTTCTGCTTTTGTTTATACAAATTGTTCAATAACCCAATTAAAGGATTATGCTTTTAGTCTATATATATATATATATGTTTGTATCCCTGACCCTTCGTTTGTTCCTTAGTGACTGTTAAACCAGTGAATCCATTTGGATACATAGTACACTTCGTTGGATTCGTCTTGATAGGCTTACTGGATATATGAATTTTGTTTGTTATCGAATTTTTGTTTTGTTTATGATTCACTTGTTTATTAAGATAACTATTAAGTAATAATAAAAAAAACACTATAATGAGTTTCTCGATAGTTCTCCGCTTAGGAGAATAACTCCTACGTAACTTTTTTTAAGATTCAATTGTCATAGAAAAGAAATTTAAATAAATAATTTTAAATTTGGTTGCAAATCAATGTCCTAAATGGAATGAACCTATGACCTACTGTCTCTATCCAAGTTATATCACAACTAGGTCTCATACATACTTATATAAAAGTATGTATGAGATCTAGTTGTGATATAACTTGGATAAAGACGACTTGGATAAAGACGAGTTCGTTTGGTGAAAACACTAATTACAAAACTACTGGTGAGATTTTTTTTGTGTAATGGACTATGCTAGCCAGTGGGGGGTGGACTGTGCTAGCCTGTGGGGAGTGGTATCACACTGTTTCAATATAACCCACTGCACACCGTGTCTGCGACCAGATTTAAAATGTGTTATATATACGTCTTACTTATTTTCGCTTGACTAAAGGGATCAAATAGCAGGTATTTTTTAGCTTCACATTGTATGTTCGTGTGAAATTCCGTTCTCATTAAAACACTTCCGATCTCATTAAGACACTCCTGGTTGTGACTAAACGTAAAATAATTAATAAATACATTTAAGCCTTAAATAAATATTTCAAGTAAACTAACAAGTACAAGCGATAGACGCGAGGAATTAAGCCATTAACGCCGACCTGGAGACGGTGAAAACAATTTAGTTCGCCGTCTATGTTTGATCACAATCACACCGCTATATTTTGTTATTGAAATAAATTGATATTTTTTTAAAATATCATATGATATTATATATTTTTTACTATAATATAATGTGTGGATTAGATCCTCATTCGAGAAGTGAAATATCTATTTACGTTTATATTTCCATTTCCTCGCTCTGGTGTTGAGGGAAAGTGCGGCGTTGAGTTCTGCCACTAAACACACAATGCCTCCAGAATTTAGCAGAATGGAGTGTCTTAGCACTAGGTTCCCTCTGTCTACCCTGCTGTGTGCGGGATACACAGTGAACTTGATTTAATTTATCTTACTTTAATTTTGAAATTGCTTAGATAGGGTAAACTTAAAAGCCTATACTTAGATCCCAAAAGACCAAAGCACATGTCTGTCTCCTTACCTTGCGACGTGACAAACTTTATTGAATGCTAAATAGTTTCAATTCTATAATCTTAGAAGTTATTAATGATAAAGCTTTTAAAAATCTAAAGACTATTAGACAAGACTGGATAATTTACCCCCAACGCAAATACATATTAAAACGACCCACTATTTACAGTCAGATACGAGTACCATGCCGCTCCACCAAATCTACGGTAAGCTTACAGTAACTTAGAATTTACTTATAGCCGTATTGGTAGAAAGAATAGAGCAATCCTGATTTTTTTTCTTCATTCAATACATCAATATAACGGTGTGATACAAAGTCCTCTCGCGCTGTATTTCTTCTCGGACCAAACGACATATTCATATTTAAATTTATTGCAAAACTTGCACAGTAAAGCAGCGGGCAACGAACCTTTTGTTCTAGTTTGTCTGCACTCTACATTGAACAGCTTGTGATGTTTTGTTAGGAAATATGTTATGTTGCAAACTTAGTATAGATTTTAATATATTTTTCTAATATTACTGACTGTAAATATGACGGGTGTAGATACTACTCGTGAATTTTCGAAGCCTTGTGTGTTGAGTGGCGGAAGTAAATTAATTAACTTATCTATATATTAATAAATAATAATTGAGCTAAGCGGAGCGAGCTAGTTTTTTTTATAACCTAGCTAAGTATAAAAGGCTCGAAAAGTCAAAATTTCACTGTAAATTCTCTTCATTCCTATATACTTATATTACCTATATAACTCGCATACGTTACTTATGCAAGTTTAAAATAAAGATATAATCATTAGCGAACACCAATAGAATAACGAAACTTTACGTGAAAAGCATATAAAACAAGTTAGCCCTTCACCGCAAATAAATCAAAAGGCAAAGGGAAGAAATGCCAGTAGTAAATTACATAAATGATTCAAAAAGCTTTACTTTAGGAATCGACGCTAAAGCTTTGAACTTCAGATGAGATAAGAAAATATAAAATTTTTTTTTGGGGAAAATAATTAAGGATTTATGAAGAGACCGTCGTGGCACAGCGGCGATACTTGTGGCTGTAACGGCGATGGTCGCATGTTCAATTTCTAATCGGGGAAATGAAATATTTTCATTTTTTGTACTCTGGTAACAATGCAAAAAGCGGCGTTTCTAAATAATAGTTTCACTCTGTCTACTCTGCTAAATAACTATAATTAACACAGCGTGAAACAAAAAAATACTTAGCTTCACGATGAATCCCGCATATAGCAAGGCTAACTGCGAGAACCTGGAACCTTAAACCTGGAAATTAAAATAATAAATATGACATTTCTTCGACTGGTAGTCGAACCCACAACCTGTCGCGTTTACAGTCTCACGCTTGCGCCCGTGCGCCACGACTGGTGTCTTAATTAAATATATATTTTTAAAATGACCGCACAACTAAGTGTAATATGTGGTGAATTTTAATGTATGCAATATATCAAAAACCATACGAGAAAAGAAATTTATCTTTTTTTCACTAGACACATTATCTTAGTAAATGAGTTATCGTCTCTGATAAAAATATCTACCATTTAGACCATTTCTTTTTGAATATACTTAAAATAAATGAAAGATTAAGTAGGTGCTTAGCCACGACGTCATGGCTCAGGGGCACAAGCGTGAGGCTGCAGACATGACGGTAATGGGTTCGATTAAACTAACTACTCGAATGAATGAAAAAAAGTAATAATTTCCTCGCCACGATAATGAGACAAAGCGCGGAGTTGAGTCCCACCTCTTAACCCGCAATGCCTCTAGAATCCGGTGAGGAAAGTGGATGGTGGAATAAGAACAAATTCTCTTAATTTGCATGTTTCCTCTCCCTACTCTGCTATGTGCCTCTCACTACGCCACAGCTGCCACCAATAAAAATAATAAGTAAAAATCTCAAAAAAAAAATGTTTTACATAATGTTGCATTAAGCAGTTTTATTCAAAGTAATTTGTTGATTCGCATCCATATTCTTGGTAAAATCGAACAGAATTGCTTTTCGTTTCAAGAAACAAAAGAAGTCATCGTATGCTAAACTTTTGTATGATCTTAAAAGTTTTATTTTTTAAGTTATGTTATCAAAATTATGTACATTATTTATGTTACAGAGGCCGTCGTGGCGCAGCGGCACAAGGCTGTGACTGTACCGCGACGGTTGTGGGTCCGATTCCCACTCGAGGAAGTGAAATATTTAGTTACGTTTATATTTCTATTTCTTCGCTCTGATACATTCGAGGCAAAAGCGCGTTGAATTCTGCCACACAACACGCAATGCCTGCAGAATTTGGCAGAAAGTGGGGAAGGGAGTGTCTTAACACTATGTTCCCGCTGCCTACCCTGCCGAGTGCGGGATAAAACGTGAAGCTGATTTATATTACAATTATATTATAATGCTACCAATATAAAGCCTTTGTAATGAGACAGCCCGCTATTGACGCGTTGTTACGTTAATGAGTTGATCTCTAAGCAATAACTGACGGGTTAACTATAACTCTAATTACAAATGCGGCGATAGTATTAACATTATTCTGGCCTGGTACGTGGGTTAAAGTATTGGTCTGGTAAGAATAAATGCAGTGTTAGGTTCCACCATTTACTATTTAATGTCACTTAAATGGGCGGGAAAGTTCTTACTCTGCGAACTTGCAACAGTGGTACGCGGCGATGTAACTTATAAAATAATCAAAATATACTATTGTTTATTAGCTTTACGCTGTGTGCCATATAAAGCTGAATAAGCAGAGGGAGCCTGGGGAACTAGTGACACTCCGTTCCCATTTGACACTTCGGTTCTCCACTTTTCCCAGAATTGTTGAGGCGTTGCGTCTTAAGTGTAACTCAGCGCCGCGCTTTGTCCCGTTACCAAAGCGAAGAAATTAAATCATTTCAGTACTTCATGTGGGAATCGAACCTACAACTGTCGCGTTTTACACTTTCACGCTTGTGCCCCTGCGCCACGATGGCCTTATATTGTATAACATTAGTAAAATTAAAAGCCTTCAAAGCCAAGATACAACTGAGCGAATATTTGTATTTAAAATATTTTAATATTTTTTTATTTAGTTAATCCAAGTATATAAATTGTAATATTTGTTACTATCAATCAAATATTATCTTTATACAAAAACAATTATAAGGCTATTCATGGGGCAGAGACACAATAATGTCATACTAATTGTAGACGTAGGAATGGGTGGATAGTTAATAAAAAAAACTAAAACTAGAATTAAGCTCAAAGATAAGAAAGCTAGATATGTTTATTAACTAAATAACATTTTATAATTTTGAATTTAAAACAGTGAAATAGAAACACTACTGCAGGTAGCTAGCTACCTACAATAAATATCATATTAATATTTCGTACCACTTTCTCAATAAGCCATTTAAGCCACTGGGGCCCTTGGAAGGTATATCTATACGGTATACGCCCACTTAGCTTTGTGGTACGTTTTACTCGTGAGTCATATGGCTTGTATAGGTTATATCTACTATGTATGTACGCTTGCGATACACCAATACTCTTGTGTATTCTGCAGTACATATCAATCAATCGAATGTCAGCTTATGCGGGTCTCCCTAAATATAATTATTCGAATAGAGATATACATATAGTTTATTTTTAGAGCATCTTTTTTTTTGATACCAGGCTAGGCCTATGGCCTATGGCCTAGACTGAACACAGTGCTGAGACACTCTATTTTCCTCTCTCCGACCAAATCGGAGAATTCTAAAGCGAAGGATCTCGATCTGGTATATATAAAACTGTTTTCGAGTAACAGTTGGGGCGCTGAAATCGGAAAGGTAGGTGACTTGGCAGTGAAGGGAAGTACTAAGAGAGGATTCCTGAAATCCCTAAAGGAACGGCAAAACGAATGTTTTATACATATACTAATTAAAAATTAATAAAATTTCATAATTAATTATTAATAAATTAATAAAATAACTTTGTATATATTTATACAAAATGATTTTCATAATGACAATCAATTTAGCTTTGTTTTCTAAATTAAAAGTGAGAACCGAAGTGAAGATAGAACGTAATTTTAAGTCTTGATTTAAGACATTCCATTCCCCACTCTCCGCTCTTTTTCCGAGCCATTGTGTGGTAAGTACAGTTGCGTCGAGTGGGAATCGTAAACATAACCCTTACATTTACAGTTAGACTCTGTGCCACTGTGGCAGGACATCCTCTAAAGACATCTAATAAATGAAATCAATTCGTACTTAAATAAGAACTATCGAAAGATTAATATCAAACATATTTGAATAATATATCAATGCAATCATAATATAGAACAAAAAGTTGCTAACATATAACAAAAGCACTTAAATACAGCATTTCAAAAATTTTACATGTCGGAATCGTTGTTCATGACAAACAAAACAATTTTTATCTGAAATTTATTATTAAAATATATAAAAACATTCTAGCTGTACCTATCAGGATTACAGCACCTACTTAATTATATAGATCCGGTGGAGTTGTAAATGTTGTAGCACTTATTGCAGGAGTGGTAGGAGGAGAGTATGGCTCTGAATTTTTCCTTTCCAAACTTACATCAAGTTTATAAGACCCAGGACATTCAAAAACCGCTAATCCTACATGTTTTTCATCGGTGTATTCAGTGCCGTTACACGTAAAGGGCTTAGTGCACCCTCTTGGTAGGTTATCACCGAAAATTGTGCATATTTTCTTCAAATACCAGCTGTCGGACACTTCGAATACTGTATTTTTGTATCCAATTTCTATGATAGGACTTGCGTCGATGTCAAGCTGGTTATATTTGGAGGCAGATAGACTAGCGTAGTTGCCTTTGGTTAAAACACAGTTCTTATACTTATTTGAATCAATACCAGTAGCGCAAAGACAAGATTCACTGGGATTACCTGTATAAGAAAACCTATATTAAATATACGTATCTCATAATATTTACTCACGTTTTTAACAATTAAAAGGGAACAGTAGATTAGTGAAAAAAAGAATTTGGTGAAAGTGGGAAACGGAAGTGTCTTAATGGGAGCACAGTGCCTTAACACTAGGTTGCCAGGATCTCTCTGCGATGCAAAAAAAATCGCAAATTACTTCCTCAATTTTTGATCAGAACACTCACGCTTCATTGTGAAGAAGGTAGTGGCGTAGGACGTTATTTTAGCCAATTCCTAAAAATGCATGGTCTCTTTTACTCACCTTCCGCTTCACATTTCAGATACTGCGCTTGCAAAAACGTATTCATCTTCATTTCGTTCAAAGCGCACATTTGTGGCACCGAGTACCTCCCGCTGCCTTGTAAATAATATTCTACAGCTATTTCTCCACCGATATTGTCGATTATCCACGGATAAGTCCTTGTGAAGAACGCGGTATCCTTGAAAACGTCGCCATATAACGAAATAATGTAAGCCGCGTCAGCTGGCATTAAAAAACACAAAAGTAAAAAATACATTATCTTTTGTCCTAATTAGTTGTTGTACTAAGTATCGGAAAGTGTTAAAGTAAAAACTTTTACTTAGAGCAAGTACTTTTGATGGAGTAGAATGAGCTCAATTCACCTAATTTTGGATATGACCTCGTTGTTTAATCCATCTGTTGTATATTCGTAGGAACCGTTTCTATGATAACTGTATATATACACATGTGAACGTCATTTAATCTTATTACTTAACTTTCCTTATCTGAACACAATTTAAACCATTTCTTGACGTATTTTAAGGCCAGTGTATATACACACACTTATGGCTTCATCTATATTTACTATTATTTATTTGTTAAGAGATAAGATTAGAGAAAAATATTTTGTTGAGTACCTCTCTCTACATACTTGAGAGGAGTGACAGATTTTAAAAATACTTCACTCTATTCTTTATTATTTTCTTTTAGCATAGTTTAAGGTTTTAAATGGCTTAAAAATCTTGATAAATTATTTTTTATGGACAAGCAGAGAGAACGTAATGTTGAGACACTGTTTCCCAATTTTAAAGCCATTGCGTGTTGAGTAGGGGTACAACAAACGAACGAACTTTATCTTCTTACCATAATGAGTAAAGAAAAATAAACTATTCTTCGGAAGAACGATGACATTCGGATGACAACCACTTACAAACAGACGTGCCGTTGACAGCGACAGCATTTTTTTTTATGGTAAAAGGACAAGGCACACGAGCGTTCGGGTCACCCGAAGGTAAGTGATCACCGCCGCCCACGATCCCGTGCAACACTACAGCTAAGAAGCTACAGGTGCATTGCCGGCCTTTAAGGTGGAGGTAGACGCGCTTTTTGAAGGTACCCATATCATATCGACCTGGAAACACTGCCGCGGGTAGGCCATTCCACAGTTCCGTGGCGCATTTGCGTGGCATCTATATATAATAATAATATTTTTTTGTTTATAAAGTTTTACACTATATTGTACAATACAAATGAACAGCTATTATCCTTCACCTTACAATTTGTTTGAAATTTTAATAATCTTGTTCATTATAAGGAAAATCCTTCTTCAATCCTAAACACAATAAGGATTTTGTTTTTTGCTAACAATTTTTATTCGGTGTTCACGACCGAGTGACTACTTGCCTTTAAAAATGAAGATAAACCATTCGGACCATAAAATGTAAATAAAATAAATTGCTACCGTCAATAAAAATATTTTGAATAATATTTACTTAAAGTATTTAAGTAATAATAGTGATCGGTATTTAAGTGTTTTTTTCCGCAAAAGCAAGTAAGTATAAATCATTTTTCCTTTCCTTTATCCTTATACATGCTTAAAGTGTCATGTCACTAAGGAAAATTTTTAGCCAAGAGACGCGGAACTGAGTTTTCAAAAATGTCATATTTTTATATAAGCGTACCGTATCTAAGAACTTAGCGTTAAGACACTCCGTTCCCCACAAAAGGCGGGCTTATTTTTGACATACTACGTGTTGAATACGGAGCTAACCTTGTTACCAGAGTGAGGAAATGAAACTGCACCGCTGCGCCATGACGGCCTCTTTTTTATCAATTAGTCTGTAAGAAATACATTTTTTAACTTAGTCGTCGATAAATAAAAAATAGTTATTAAAATCAGGTTATCTTTGTATGTGATAAGACTTCGATCTCCACTTTCTGCCTAATTTACTTTCCAACCAGAGTAGCATTTCTTAAATTGGATTCGAACCCACAACCGCCGCGTGTACTGTGAAAGTATTTTTTTCAGGTTCACACCCTATGCCATAGACAGAACTTTGATTATTAACGCGACTGCTATGCTTTTGATTCCCACTCAGAGAAATCAATTATTTTAATACGCTCTGTTAACAAGACAAAGCGCAGCGTTATGTTTTCCAATCAACTCATATCTTGATTCGAACGCAGAGAAGAAAAGGTAACTTTGACACTAATTTTCACTCCTTTCAGCGCCTCTTGCCACTTGCGGAATACAATGGGAAGCTAAAAAACTGGAGGAATTTTCCGCTCTCCACCACCACTGCAAAGTGTTCAGAACGTAAAATTCCAAAAATATATATAAATGCCGTACAAAATATACGCGATTAATCCTGTTAAACAGTTTCATTTAAAGTGAAGAAATTCAAACCAATACTCTAAATCTATCAGAGGTGACTAATTATGCTTAAACTTTAAGCAAAAAGCTAATTTCTGACAAGTGACTTCAAGTTTGTAACTTTGAGAATAATCGACGAAGACACTCGTCTGATTTAATAGAAGCCAAATGTGTGGTTACAGTGTTAGCGAGTAATGATTTTATTTACTGTACTATTATTGGAACTGACAGATATAAAATCTACACACAACACATCTTCACGGTTTTCCCCTTTTATTGTAGGCAGACGGAACGCCAGGTTTCCTCGGGCTACGTTCCCCATTTTTCGCCAAATTTTTGAAACATTGCTTGTGAAGTGGCGGAACTAAACATTGTAGTAGTAAGATATTGATAATAAAATATTAGTCAAATGACGATACATATGTATGGACCGCTGGGACTCAAAAATTCGGCGCCATTGGGTACAGCTACATGCTGGCTAGGGACTGGTTTTGTTTTGATGTTCCCTTGTTTAATTGTATAATATACTAACATTAGGTTCTAAGGTTGTGTTAACACTACTAACAAAATATAGACACATATCTGAAATAAAATAAATAAATATATATGATGCAATGAAAATGATTAATGCAAAACTATACAATGTTATATAACGTAATGACATCGTGATACATGGCCAACTGCACTCAATTTATAGAACTTTAATGTGCTTATAAATATGCCTAATATGTATGTATTTCTGACATCGGTTAACCTTTGAAAACACAGCATCGATGATACCCTGGAGGCAGAAAAGGTATGAAGAGACCGTAGCCTTTGGCGACGCGGGCTAGATCCAAGTACAATAGGTGAAAGTACTCATGCCAATAAATATATATAGATCAGAGAAACTTATCACTATCATCTCTCTGTTTACTCTATGAGTTGCACATCTTCATGTGTAAAAAGAGGAAATTATGATAAAATAATTCTTATTACATTAAAAATATTTCCGCTATTAGTATAACCATATTAAAAACCAAGACTTAAATTAGATAATTAGAAAACTGAATTCATTCTAAATACTTGATTTCTGTATATTCTCTTAATTATTCCTTTTGTTAATAACATTAAATTTTTATACATTTTTATTACCCGACTGCGATGAAGCCCAAAAGGAAGGTTATGTTTTTACGCATGTAAATGCCTACTCTACTATGTGCGGGATGCAGTGCAAAATTGAAAAAAAACAATCTATAAGCATATATTTAATGTTTATTTCAAGATGTCACTGGGGTCGTAGTGCAATAGAGTGGCGACCCGTGTCTCATAATGGGCTAGTGTTATATAATCAATATATCAGCGACACCGACTCTCGTATATGTTTAATAGATTCTGCATCGCCGCATGATCGTAAATAGGGAGATTGCTTCAGCAAAACTGTAGTGATGGAGTTAAATTATAACATATATCGACTATTTTTATTTTTTTATATCTTTTTATAGAAAAGTTTTATCGTAAAAACATCGTTTTAACAGAGTTAGCAGACAATTTATTGTTATCTAAGCCTCCGTATTTACAAATAATTTTATACATAACATAAACATAAGTAATTATGCTAATATTAGTAACTTATTCTATTTAGGTCCATTTTATTCAAAACAAAATTTGCGGAATAACTTTCTAAGGAACAATATTTTTAAATTATACTTGCCGTTGACTTGTAATCACAAAATTCGTACGGAACCCTCGATAGGCGAGTCCGACTGCCACTTGAACATTTTTTTAATTTTCTCGTAAGAAATAATAAGAGTTCTATCACCCAGAACAAAGGACGAATAGAAAAAGTATTTTACAAGAAAAAATAACTAATGTATGTAACTACTAGCTTGTAATAAAAAACTTAACGTGTATGTTTTTCATTTACGTTTATCTTTACCTTAAAATTGTTTTGATGTCAATAAATTTATATAATATATATTTTTTGTATGTATTAAGCAAGCTTGACATCATTGTCAAAAAATATAGAATAATTTCTTATACATATATTACTTTAACCGTGGCGTTAAGTGTGAATACGAGTAGAATGTCTAATCACTAGGTTCCCTATGCCTTACCTGTTATGTGGGAGACATGCCCAAAATTTTCAAGGGCCACACAACAAATATTTTTTTCAATCTCTCCCAACTTTCACTATCTTTCAATATATAACCTATTTAAAATATTATTATTGAAATTTCTTATATATTATGACACTATTATAAATATTATTTTATGTACATATATTTAACGATAAATAGCATAAATATGGACCAGATTTATAAAACATTTTCTTACGAACTAGAAGTGGTGAATAGTAAGTCAGGAAAATATTAGTTTCCCCACATTATAAATCAAAACTTTCGATTGCTACGTAAAGAGGCACATCCCTTTAAAGCATGAGGGAATCAAGCTAAGGTATATTGAAGGAAAATATGTCTTCACATAACACTAAAATTATGTCACCTCGTGTATTTACTGCATTTTTAACTTCAAATAACAATCAATACCACGAATTCAATAGTCGTTTATGGTCCTAGAAAATTTAAATGATTATGCAGATTGAGGCCATCACAGCGCAGGAGTTGAAGCGTATGTGTAAGTGGGTTCAATTCCCAATCTAGAAAATATATTTTTTTAATTGTTATTCCGAAGGATCACTAGATACTTTCGGACCTCGCTTTCCACCGAATTCTGGAGGCTTTGCGCGTTGAGTAGTGGAACTCAATGCCACGGCTTACCAGAGCGAGTAAAATGTTTAATATGATTACTTAGTAGTATTACTGAATAAATTATGTTATAATAATTAACATAGCAACCGCAGTCCCCCGAAGACCGTATCTACATTTGCCTGTTAGCTGTCACAGCTTTCAAAACAATATGAGTATTTTACATACATTACATTTTAACACACACATTCTCTTAGCCCACGTATTTTCTAAAATTTACATCAATACCAGTCATTCACTGTGGCATGACAGATTAGGAACGATCCGAGCTAATCCACGCCAAAGCTTCTTCATCAATACAGGCAAATAAAGCTATCGCTGGGCCCATATTGGTAGTTCATAAAGGCAGTCGACTATCGATTTCAAATGTATATTTGTATGTACGTATACCTCAAGCTCGACTATACACTACCATTATAAAGCTATAAACTCTTGAGAGTGTGATTGATTGAACGTGCTAATCTTAAAAACTCCAAGTCCAAATTGAAAAATTATCTTTATCAATATAAAGATAATTTTTCAATAGCTATGTTATATTACGTTAATGTATTGTAGTGTCAGAAAATCTGATTTTCACTAGGTACCTAGGTTCCCTTGCTCACCTTGGTAGGTACGGAGTATCCCCGACCCCTTTTAACTCTTTAAAGTAATGAAACAAAGAAACAGATTCGATGTAATTATATTACTTGTACAAAGTAATCTAATACATAATAGAAACAAAAACGCTTAAGGGTCGAAGTAATCAAAGTTTTGTAGAAAACTGAGGATTTTTCGCTGCGGCTCGACGTCTCGGGAATAGTATTTACGTCGAATAGAATGATTGCTGAGCTTTAGTTGACATGTGACGGATACGATGTTATATATCTTTTTATCAGTTTCACGCTGTATCCCGTAAATAACAGGGTAGGCAGAGGGAACCTAGAGTCGAGACACTTCATTTTCCACATTACCAAATTCTGGAGACTTTGCGTGTTGAGTGGCTGAATTCAACGGCGCCTTGCCTCGTCACCACAACGGAGAAATGGATATATAAATTTAAATAAATATTTCATGTTTTCGAGTGGGGCATCGAACCATGTCGCGTTTACAATCACACTTTGTGCCCCTGCTGCACGACTGGCTTCATGCTATAGTTATATTATAATCTTATAATGCTGAAAATTTCATTAACTTGCTTTGGTAACTATTCAAAACACTTAGTTACGTTCCGCCAGTCAACGTACAATGCTTCTAGAATGCAGCAGAAAGTGGGGAACGGAAGTTCCTTAATTGGAATGGAGTGTTTCAACACCAGGTTGCCAGGTTCCCTCTGTCAACACTGTTAAGTGTAATCCTGCAATTCGATTGCCTGGAAGAGATCACTTTTAGTGATAAGGACGCCTTTTCACATTTAACTATTTTATAAACTCTTGTAAATGTTAATTTATATTGTGTACTATATAGTGTGAAATAAAGAGGTTTTTATTTATTTTAACAGAGTCAATCTTCAAAAACAACCTTCTTAAATAAGAAAGCACGTGACGTTTTTTTAAATCGTGTCGTCGAATAAAAACGTACTCTCTAAATAAAATCACAAAATTGTAGAAGTTCAAATTGACTACCGGAAGTATTCTATTTCACTTTCATAACAGTTTCGGTGGATCAACCTTTGTTTCATGCGTAGTCTGTTGTGTAAATTGAGTTCCGGTTAATTTCACTTTTTATTATACTGAGTTGTTTTTAACAGCGTTTTTTCCCACAGGGCTGTGCAGAAGGAACTTTATGTTAAGACACTCTGTTCCCACGCACCGCCCAATTATCAAGCATAAGCTAAAAGTTTCCTCGATAAAAAAATATTAACACAAAAGAATTTTACAGTTCGAACTAATAGTCTCTGAAAATACTGTGTTTCACCAAACAAACTATTCTAATCTATAATAAAGAAGATATATGTATTGCTTATAGTACTAAATTAAGGTAACAATATATTATATATTTTTTATGTTATTTCAATATTTATTTATTAAAGCGCCACCTATTAAAACAATCTAGGACTTTGTGAGTGAAATTTTTCCGCCTTAGTTCCGCAATTCTACACATGTTTTGGTAAGAACCTCTTGTCATTTTACATTATTATTATATTAATAATTAAGATTTCAATTTACTTAAACATTAAAAAATATTAAAGTTCTAGTTCATAAATAAAAAACATTTTGCTGTGAGTAATTCTTATTTTTTTTAAAGTGCCATCTAGTGATAGCCTTATACATTAGACAAAATTACATATTAATGTAGTTTGAAAAGAAGACTACCAATTACTTATATTTTTATCTTATTTGCCCTTCACACAGTATCCCACACGTAGTAGGGTCGTCAGTGGGAACTGGGAACCTAAGCCACTTTCTCCCCATTAAGATATCTGTTCCCCTTTTTTTGAATTCTGGAGGAATTACATGTTGAATAGCAGAAATCAACGCCACGCTTTACCTGCTAAAAAGAAAAAAATAATCTTTATTTAATTTCCTCGAGTGGAAGTGGAACCCACAACCTGTCGCGTTTACAGTCGCATGCTTGTGCCCCTGTGCCACGACTGGCCTCACTCACTCACTTATCTTCTTTTCTTCATATTTTATGTGATGTGAGGGTATCTTTTTGTATTAATATTTTAAAAACGGTTCATATTGAAAACAATGCCAATTTTTTTTTATTTAATTTCATTCGTAATTACGTATTTTTCAATCATTACTGTACAAAGACAAATGAGGATTAAAATATAATCAAACGAGTTTAAGACCTACGACATTAATGTACAATCGACCACATTTAAGTTGTACCTACTATGACGTATTTAATCTTCATTTACATATTATATAAGCAATAAAACACGCATATAATTAATTAGCAATGTTATACGGGCAAACGTCAAAATAAAGATATAGTTAGTATGTATAGGGTGTTCTGTATTTGTGTTATAAAGCTAAAGTTTTGGTTGATTGAATCTCAGGAACTACTGGTTCGAGTTGAAAAATATTTTTCGCGTCCATCCATTCAGGAAGGAAGGACGAAACCGCAGGAAATAGTTAAAAATAATAAACATGACTGCGGTAGTGGTGAGTTGGATCTCCACTCAGGGAAATTATTAAATTTAACTCCTCGTTACGGACGACAAAGCGCGACGTTGAATTCCGCCACTCTGCAGTCAGCACGCAATTTCTCGAAGATCTGATCGGAGAGTGTGGAACGGATTGTCTTAACTATAGGTATCTTTTGCCTATCCTGCTTTTATGCGGGAAAAAACATGAAGCTGAAAAAATAATAATAAATAGGTATATTTTTTACTGTATGTAATATAACTATTATACACTTAACTCTGTATATATAAATATTAAACCGGAAGTCGGTTTGATATGAAAATACTACTACATAAATACTTGTTTTGCTTTCATATATTATTTTGTTTATCTCTTCTAACTGATTCCACATTAATGTGATTAGTACATAAAAAATTGGGAGAGTCCAAACACTCGAATTTGAGATTATGTATTAACGCCACACTGAGGGTTGCATATAAGTAAATAAAAAGTGGAAAGTTATTATTACTTTTATTTTGTTTAGGAATTCTGAATAATTATGAAAATTCATTAAAAAAATATAATTTGAATGCACTATACTCTACATTAGGCGGTGCGAAGGGAACGAAGCGTCTTAATACTAGGTTCCCAGTGCCAGTTCTAGGTTCCCCGCTATAAGGGAAACAACGTACTAACAAAACATACTCCCCAAAGTTGATTTTTGATTGACAACTATTGTGTTTTTCATGGCAGTAATGATACTTTTCAATTCGTTATCTATATTATAATAATAATTAAATAAGCTATCAGTGTTAATTAAATTAATATTACAATCAAGCTTCACAATAAATATGTATAGTAGATATATAGGTGTGTATGTATGTATATTGTTTATATTTTAATACTGGCAATACAAAGGGCAGTGTTTAGATACGCAACTTAACAAGAAATATCTCGAGTTTAGGCAGTCAACAGAGAAGAAATTTCTTAACACTAGCTTTTATTTTCCTATTCTGCTGTTCAAGTTAAAGTAAAAAAAAAAGATTTCAACGCTAAACTCGCTATTTAATGTTTGTACTCTTATGTGGTTTCATTGATACAATAATAATAATTAATAATATTGTTATATTACCTCAATACTTTTATTAATTTTATCAATAACGATATGATATCGATTTCTGAAAAGTGTACACATATAAATGATTAAAGTCAAAAATTTTATTTCAACGTGTATCGATTATAAGAGATTCACAAATTTGTAAACCTGCAAATATAAACATAGTTTCAAGTCTTGTTTAACTTCCGCCCCGCTGCAGAACTCTTGCCATCCACCTTCGTGATTGTAGTGACATTTAATGATAAAGTAAGAGGATACAAATTAATAATAAGCATAGAGAGGTGTTTCACGTTGTATCACATTTTTAAAGGTCATGCGCACGCGCAACTGTTCAGTGACAGCGCTGTAGGCGCTGAAGACAGTGTGTTTTTGTACATTGTTATTTTAGTGTTTCTAATATAAGAAAATTACTTTAAGCCAAAGTATAAACAAATATGTGAGTATTATTAATTTATATGTTAAATATTGGAATATTTCAAAATATATTTAGTTTTTTTCTTCAATGGAGTATTTTTTTTTGTGTATTTTCGAATTTTATTGTAATCTTAATTTATTATAATTATTTTGAACGTTGTTGTTGCGTGTACCCTATAACCTAATCTATTTATCTTTCTATGTTTATTGCGATGAAAATAGGTTCAACTTGGTGTAATAATTTTTTTTATATTGATCTTTTTAATTATATATTTTTCCAAACACAGTGCATGTAAATTTGTAAGTAAAGTTGGTGGTTTAAGAATATTGCTCTTAACAAATGAAGTAAGTACAAAGTACCAAATAAGTAATTTTTATTTTTATGTCGTTTAAATAATTATTCATTGAGGCCAGTCGTGGAGCAGGGACACAGGCGTGGGAGTGTAAGCGGAACAGGTTGTGGGTTCGATTCCCACTCGAGGAAATCAGAATTTAATACACGCTCTGATAACACACGCCACAAAAACACGCAATACCTCCAGCATTCGGCGAAAATTGAAACGAGAACATCGTGGAGCTAGAAAAATTAAGAAAAACTATTCATACAAGAGAATCTAAATTCGGTACTCTAACCTAACGCCGTGTTTTTTTATTCAAAGAAGCAACTGTTTGTTTGTTAAAAGAATCCAACGTACAAAATTTTCTGCCTGTTAATAAAACAAATTAGGTACACAATAAGGAAAATCTAAATATTGTAGGCTTACTGTGATATTTCATGCATTTTTATATTGCAATATGTCTATATGGAGAAATATTTATGAAATGCGTAACAAAATATTGAGGCCACTGCGACGCGGTGACAGTAATACCGTAAATGTGATAGTTATGAATTCGATTCCTGGTGGGGAGGATAAGTAACTTTAATTTCCCCGCTCTCGTAAGACGGTTATACGGGATAAGTCGGTCGGCTATTATATTCTCGTATATTTCTTTCAAATCAAAATTCTTAAAAGTTGCGTGAGAAAAAAAGATTGCGGCAAGCGTTGTCACATCAAACAAGCAGAGGACGGACGGAGGAGAGACAGAGAGTTTATCGAAATGTAATTTTCCATATTTTCTTAATTATTAAAAAAAATATCCGCAATAATTGTCACCCTTTATTATATTAAGGAAACATAATGTTATTATGTTAATACCTTATAGTAGATCGATATTTTTAAACATTTAATTAGATAATTTACTCGTTTTAAAATGATAGTTTAAGTAAATATTAGTATTTAGAAAACAGATTTAGCCAAGACTCAATCATGGATTTATTATTTTACTTTAAACTCAATATCATGGATTTATTATTTTACTTGAAAAATAAGGATGATTTCATGTTTAAATGGTTTTCTGTATGTACTTAATATGATTAAAATCCTCATTTAACATGTGAACAATTAGACTAAACATTGATTTTCAGATTGACCTTCAATTATACGAGTATAATATTTTACTTTAAAACATAAAGCAGACCGCGCATTTCATCGTCTTTATATTCTCACAGTCAAACGGTATCAAAATAATATATTTTAAATGATTGACAAACCCTACTTGCAGTAGTTACTTTCCAGGTAACCAGACCAACAGTTCAGAAAAAAAACTTTAATTTTATATATATAACTCATTAAAAAAAGCACATGAGTGCAAATTTTTAACATAAAGTAACCTGTTTAAGCCAGGCAATCCTGGACTTGCGACAGATTGAGAGCTGGCAAATCAAGTTCCAGTTCCTCATGTGATTTTCTTTCAAATGATGTGCGATTCACATTTTTTTTTTTTTTTTTTATTTTATTACTACCAAATATCTATACAAATATATTTTACAATTAATAAGGCACTACAAAAAACCACGAAGGTTTGTCTCGAGCACATAAAAACATATGAGTGAAATTTTCTCCGAAAACGCATTACGAAAAAATTTAATGAAGGTGGCAGGATTCTTCTCGGTGACCCGAGTGTAATCTATTCTACTAAGCATGTATTATTCATTATTCTAAATTTAATTAAAGAAACAGATCCCTACAGATTTAAGCGATGGAATCTTAGGTTACCAAGGGTATCGCTAGGATCCATTTTCAATGGTCGTTAACTCGTCAATCGTCATATAAAATCCGAAAAGCCCCCGAATACGGGTTATCGAAAATTGATGATAGGCTATCGGCATATATATACGGCATACGAGTATCTCCCCAGTGTGACCTAACATCTAGGACACTCCTGGATTGGGAATTTCCCGCACCCTTATACTCTTCATACCTTAAAATCTTTTAATACCTTATGTAATTTAAAAGGCCAATAGGTAATGCCAGTCTTGGCGGAGGGGTACAAGGTGTGACTGTAAGACCGACTGGTTGTGGGTTCAACTGCCGTTGAAATATTTATTTAAATTTATATTTTCATTTCTTGACTCTGGCATCGAGGCAAAGCGCGGCGTTGAGTTCTACCACTCAACACGCAATGCCTCCAGAATACGGCAGAAAGTGGGGAACGAAGTGTATTAACACTAAGTTCCCTCTGCCTACCCTGCTGTGTACGGGATACAGCGTGAAGCTAATTTTGATTTAATTTAAAGAAAGAGTGTAAAAAAAATCTTCATGTCCTTGGTCTGTGATGGTTTACCGTGTGCGACTTTACGTCACTATAAAAAATTCAATGTAGTGGGAATCAGAGTCGCTCACTGAGGGTTCCGTTTCAGGATTACAAGTCAACGGGAAGCACCTACAAATTTTAAAAGAAATCAAAAATAATAAATTACTATTATTATGTTTTAAAGATTTTTTAATGATCCTAACCTAATTGAGTTTTCAGATATTATTCCTTTATTTGTAGTGTAAGTTCTTAGTTCGGGACTCAAACTTGCGACTACATTAAAGCATTCACGCATACAACCTGAGATGGCCTTCATTTAAAAAAACGCATGATATTTATTGTACGATGTTGCATATTCATTTGACCTAGATGGAGTACTAAGTCAGTATTTTATTATTTGCTGTTATCGATATTCAAGCAAGAAGATTAAAAAAAGAAAGTATTATTTTGAAGCGAAGAATAGAGTGTCTCAGTACTAAATTTTCTGTGCTTTGCGCCTTCTAAATTTGCATTCCGCGTAAATATTATATATAAATGGTGATCGACAAGTACATTAATGTGTTATCAGCAAGCTGGTCTGATGAAGGATGCAGGACCTAAATAGTAAAACTTTTCCACTTTACTTTAACCAGAAAGCCATTTCAGTTATAGAACATATATTTTTTTATAAACAAATACATTATACCTATATACAGTAGTATATGATATTAAATATATGATATAAAATATGTATATAATGAAAAAATAGCTTAATCTCATAGCGAATAATAATTAATAGATTATATCTTTTTAATAGTCATTCATTATACGTTTATCATACTCTAAGTAAGTGCTAATAACCTTAAAATTCCGTTATAACATGACATGGTTTAAATAATGCCACTAAAATATATACGGATACCTCTTATATCTATCTTGACCTAATTTAAAGTCCTCAAAACAATAATAATTGAATCCTCAAAAAATAAATTGCGTGCGGGATTTAATTGAATTTTCCTTAAAATTGAAAATATGGATTTTTTCGTATTATTTTCTTGCGTAAAATTTTCAAACTAAATAGCTGATTTTTTAGTTTTTTCTCTTTGTGTCTTTCTTATTTTTTTGTGAAATTATAAATTTAATTGCAGAAAAAACTACAATTTCGAACTTGAACGAATTAAAAATTCACAATTTCGAACTTATTTTTATCATGTTCTTATGTAAAATTTAGTAATCGAACCTACCATCATCACATTTGCAGTCAGATACTGTCCCACTGAACGATGACGTGATGACAGTCTTAACACAAGGATGTAATTAATTACCAATAAGAAAATAAAAACGTTTTTAACTTTGACGGTAAATGAATTTTTGGAGACCTACGTTACAAAGTGAATTCCCAAAACAAGGCTGAAACTGTTTAACTAGGCTTACCTATCTTTTTTTTATTTTAGCCCCCTTCTGTAGGGTCAATCAGTCTAGAGCTCGTAAAAAAAAGTCTGGACTCCACTGAACTCTTAACTATTATCGGATAAGTTAAAATATAGTTTAAAATTAATTATAATGTAAATAATTTTAGTATTATCTTATAATAAATCAATGACTCTATTAAAATTATTGTACTAGTAATAATAGTTCCCCATTTGATTCATCGCTAAGATTATAAAATGACGTATTAAAATTATACGAGTACTTGTCAATATAGTTGCAGATTTGATTAATTATACAAATTAACAAGATGTGGAATTCCTAGTTTAAGGAAGCCAAGGTCGCTCTTCTAAATCGGCTTCCCCAAGTCCGGTGACGCAGTAGAGGCCGCTAAGGCTTCGAATAATAACAAGTATAAGGTTCATTTTTTGCTTGTGCCTTGACGAGTACAGTTCTGCTTAGAATCCGTGTTACTAATAAATAAAGTAATAAAATAATATAACCAAATCGATGTTTGTATTCTTAAAGAGTTAAATACGCGTGAGTAAACTTTGAATTTAAAAGTGGCGAGTGTTTCCGCGTTACACATTAAGAGGATCCATTAAGGTCAGTATAAAATATTTTATATTACTTATTTAAACTATTCAATCATTTTCCTTGTATTGAATAAATTTATAGAATACAAAGACAATATACCTACATTTAAAAGGCATAATATACATATTCAATATTATATATTTTTTAATATATATTTGTAATTATATAAACTAAAAAAATAAACAAAAACAACTGTTTGAAAGGTGCAGATTTGAGTTATGAATGAGAATAGAAACTACCATCGAGGAGGAAAAAGACGCAAACGAGAACTTGGGCCAATCAGAGATCGCGAGCTGAGTTCGCGGTCGTCAAGTAGAAGGCGATCGAGATCGGATCTTCAAGATTCAAGGTCATCTTCTCAGGCGAATGCCAATAATCAACATTCGCTAGGACCAAGTCGCGATCTCAAACACTGGAGAAGAGTATTGGTAAGTGACTAGATGTGGAATATTCAATCCCAATGGAAAGCGAAAAAACTAGAATGTTTTACTTGGATTGTATGAATTTGATGTATTGATGATGTATTCTTAATGAACATAAATAAACAAGACAAATTTACATAACAGGAAACTTAAATAACTTTAACTGGTTACTAGAGCTACTTTAAGTAATGGAGGCAGTTTCTCTTCACACACAGCCGCACACCTCTGCCTACGCTAGAGGAGAGAACCTAGTGTTAAGACACTCCGTTTCCCACTTTCTGGCGAATTCTGGAGGTCTTGCGTGTTGAGTAGCTAAACTCAACGCTTTGCTTAGCCTCGTTACAAGAGTGAGGAAAAGAAAATAATAAATATTTCATTTCCTCGAGTTGGAATTGAGTCCACAACCTGTCGCGTTTACAGTCGCAAACTTGTGTGCGACTTTGTGCAAAAAATGTGTGTGTATGTAAAATATATTATTAGCTTAATTTTTATGTAATCGGAAGTAAAAGGAGGCAGAGCTATTAGTATTTATTATACTACAAAAATATAAATGATTATGTTACATTTTATCTCCATCACAAGTATTGTTTATAGTTACCGATTTGATTAATATAATAAAATATAAAAATAGAAATATATATTTTGTGAAAGTCAATTGACATACCTTGTTAAGATGCGTTTTCGGCTTTTTCGACTATTTAATCACCAATGCTATGCAAGTGACCCTAAACAGATCTATACTTGGAGTGGACATGGAAGGTGTTGGAGTGGACATTAATATTCATTATGTAATTAATAAAGTGATAGAACTGAAGAGCTGTTTCTATTTGTAAAGACATCTGACTCATAAACCATCTCCCACGTTTATTAAATAATTACGTGTCGTATTTCTTGTACAGCCAATATATACATACAATACAATTATTGTAACTCGACGCCGTATTTTTTTAGAAAACGTTTACGTCGAAGATATATGAGAAAATCTACTACTGAGTAAATCTATTGTTTTTTTTCTGCTTGTCTGTTTGTCGGCTAACCTGTTTATATGTGCGATTGTGCGCACTAATTTCAGAAACGGCTTGAACGATTTAAATAAAGATTTCACATTACTATTTTTGGCAATCTTTGCTTGACATTAAGTGTTTGTTTTATTTAAATTGGTTAACAAATAAAAATGCTATGTCAATATAAATTATTTTTAGACACAATCGCTACAAAATAACTCTTACTCATTTTTAATGTACCTGTGGATATTTATTATCTTTAAAATGATAATTTTATTAGATCACAAATGCAAATCAGGTGATAAAACTAATAATTGTGTAGTTTAAGTGGGCAAAGCCGTAAGCGCGCCGCTAGTCTCAAATATAATAAAAACGCTAATAAAATTTAATATTGCCGTATCTAAATAAAAACATTAGACAAAAAGAACAGCAAATATTTACTCAGTTGACAATGTCAATGTCAAAATAATAAAACTAAGTAAAAAAAAATATATACAAACATTGCCACAGAACATTAAATAATAAGATTAAATGTCAAACTGCTCAAAGTATTTTTTTATAACAATCACTTTGTCTCGACCTTTCTGTTTCATGAAATAAAACGAAATGAACAAATAATTACTTTTAGTTTCACGTTGTATCCCTCACATAATAGGACAGTCTGATGATGGATGCAGAAGGCTCCTGGAAACTAGTGTTAAGATATTCCGTTCCCATTAAGACTGATTGTCGAATTGAAATTTGCCATAAATACAACAGTGTAAAGGTGAAACTTTAATTTGGATAGCGTGCACAATTGCAAGCATAAACAGATAATAATTATATAGACAAATAGATAAATTAAATTCTTTTTTAACAAATTTAAAAGTGCTTTCCACACTTGGGAAAGAAAAATACGTTTTCTAAATAAGTAGATTAAATTCCCCTAATAATCAATTTTTTTTTATGGTAAAAGCATGGCAAACGAGCGTACGGGTCACCTGATAGTAAGTGATCACCACCGCCCACGACACCGCGTAACACCAGAGGATCTACTGGTGCGTTGCCAGCTTCTGGGGTGGCTGGGCGCCGGAGCCCGGCATTACCTAATGCGAAACGCAGTGGCATAAAGCCACTACTTCACGCCGGTTTTAAATTTTCTCATAAATATTCTATGTAAGGGCGGCAATCGGTTATAATTTTCTTAAATGTTTCGATTAGAGAAAAAAACTTATTTAATTACAAATTTCAATTTGTAGTTCATTTCATATAACGATGATGTACGCACCACTCTGAAACTTACTTGTTTGTCAACTTTTATAAGTTGTACTTTCCGTTTTTGACTTGCAATCCTATATATAAATGTATATGTTTTTGAGTTTGACTTCACGCTTTGCCCCTTTACCAAAGCGAAGAAATTCAAATATTAAATATTAAATTTACTCGAGTGGGGATCGAACCCAGTATGCCACAAGCTCCTAATTATAATTTATACTTCCCAAGTTCCCAGTATTATTTTAATGTGTAGGTTCCTATATCTTATTACAGCATAAAAAATATGATTGAACTACATGTTATACCTGTGTTATCTTACATTACAAAAATAAATAGAGCGGTAAGCTTTTAAAAGTAAAAAGTAAAATGATAATATATGCAAGAATTGAGGCCAGTCGTGGCGCAAGGACAAAAGCGTGCAACTGTAAATGCAACAAGTTGGGGGTCCTATACCCAATTGAAGAAATTAAATATTTAATATTTTTTCATTTAATTTTTTCATTTTTTTAATGTTTTTTCATATTATATACAAAATTAACTATCGATTTTTTATAATATAACTTATTTATATAATGTATGAATATTTACTTTTATAAAAGATAATGCGGTCATACACATGTCAAAACTCAAAGCTTATCTGGTAATTTTAGCTAACGATATCAATCACGCGGTAAGCCAGTGTAGTGTTAAAGTTCAAGGAAATCTAGGGATATGAGGTGAGAACGGGAAATAAGCTAATAAGATGAACTTATACTAACTTATATTTATACTTTTTTATATTATTTAAAAAAGATTTTACAAAAAAAATGTTCTTGCCAAGGTTATTTTATAGGTATAAGTAACCTAACTTATATTATAAGTGGAAGATATTGTTCGGTACTGGAAGACTTCTGTAAAAGGGAGAGTTATCAATTCGACTGATTTTTTTTTGTTACCTCAAAACTTTTGACTGGGTGAACCGATTTTGAATTATCAATTTTTTTTTTCAAAGGTGGTACTCCCTATTGGTCCATTTCTGACTGTGTTATTCATAAGAAAATAACTTTCCGGAAACAATGTCACCAGTGTTTTTTTTTCGCAGTGTTTAGTTTCAATGAAATCAAATCGAATCAAAAATATTTCCAAGATTTATGTATATATGTTACCGATACAGTTAAACTATTCATATGATACAAAAAAACTATTGAGACTGATTTGCCAATTTTATTCAAGAATCTTTTTTTAAACGAATCACAAATTCTTATATCTCTACAGAACTGAAAAATTAAAAGGATAGGTGCTGAGGCTACCTTGCCATATACGACAATTCCGTCGATCGTCGAATATTGGTTATTTAGAACCATTGATTATTTTTGATTAATTTTCTTATAACATATTTCAATTTGTTCCAGATTATGTTGGGCTGTACAGTCATATTTTTACTGCATTTGGCAATCACCGCTAGCACTGATGACTTGGCGTCTGATAGAGAACTGGTCCTAGCGTTTGTGGTAAGGTATTATCAAATAAGATGAGGAACTCGCTCTGGTGTCGAGGCAAAGTGCGGCGTTGAGTTCTGCCACTCAACAGGCTATGCCTCCAGAATTTGGCAGAAAGTGGGGAACAGAATATCATTACACTAGGTTCCCTCTGCCTACCCTGCTCTGTATCCCGTATACAGCGTGAGGAAATTTATAATTAAATATTCTCATTTCCAAAACGCAGCGTTGAGTTCCGCCACTCGACACGCAATGTCTTAAATATTCGATGCGAAGGATCCCAGGATCTTTACACTAGGTTATCACTGCCTAACCTGCTACATATCGAAATACAGCGTAAAGCTAGAAAAAAAAACCAGTTTTTTTTATGTTTTTGCTTCCACTTTGCGCTCGATGACAAGAAATAACTAAGCATTTCATGGTGCACATAGTGTTGCAGGATGAGGAGCTGAAAGCAGTACCTGGGACATGGCCCGCTTTATGTGCATTAATTAGGTTTCCGTAGTCGATTGGCTAAAAACCCTTATTTGTTAGTCATCTCTTTCTATCTGTTTGCCAGTATTCCACAACCACTTTATTTTGATATCATTATGTTTTTAGGTAAATAGACATGGAGAAAGAACACCAGATGCAGATGAGTTATCTCTCTCAGATCAACAAGAGAAGTTAAGGAACTTGACATACATAGAAGGCTTAGAAGGACTCACGAATGTAAATTCCTTATAATATTAACACTAACAAAATTCGATGTGAAAATTCCAGCCCGATCGACGGCCGCAAGCCGAGGTTCGAGTCCCGTAGCCCCCTGCGGCGCTCTTACAGTCGTCGACTTTCTCACAGGCAGCCACTTAGTGCTTGCATTTCTTCAGGGACAGAATACTCTCTTCCCTACCCAACCGGTGTTGCTGTAAAAGCCAATAGGCTAACAGCATTAAACTCATGTTCGAAAAAAAAGATCTAAAATTTTGACCATAAAAATTTGTACTTTTCTAAAACTCCATATAAAAGGTAAAATGGTTTATTTCTAATATATTGAATATAAAAGAACACTTTGTACAGAATGTGACTCTAAAAAAAGCAAAGGGCGCAAAGGGAGAATGAGAGCATCTGAATGTAAACGCGACGGTCGTGAGTTCGATCTCTACTTTGGGGAATGATTTGGAGGGAGCTTTATTTTCATTTAGCAGCTCTGTTAGACGAAACGCGGCATTGAGTTCAGTCACTCAGGCAGAGACAAACAATGCCTTGAAATATGAAACCAAAAGTACAGGACGAGAGTGTCAGACACTAGGAAACCTGCTATGCGAGCTATAACGTGCCGCTGCGTCTACAGGTCTACCCATTTATGATTTAGATAATTATGTTATCTTGCCCAGAATTAGATTTTTTGTACCTCGCTTGATGAGGAGCATAAAAGATGTGATTTAATTAATATATTATATATCTATTTCTTAAAAAAACACACACACAAAATGTTTAATAAGCAAATGACACAAATTGGTAAAACTGGATTGGATTTTAGTATACGAGTACAATACACTAACACTCAATATAACTTTACAATAATTAAGATAAAGTAGAACACGGAAATGTAGATTAAATAATTGACTTGTTTGCGTTTAAAGACTTAAAAAATGCCCTTGTAATTGTAACATAACAAGTCAAGGATTACTTAACGTTTGTAAGTACTTACATAAAATAATGTAAACGTCACTTCATTAAATTGAATGTGGTACCGTATACGTGATAGAATGTCATGACAAAATAAACTTTTTTAACGTGTAGGGTATCAAATGAAAGAGATGGATTAGCTAATAGGGTTTATAATATTAAAGAAAATACTAACAAAAAAATATAAAATAATAATATGTTATGTATAATTTAGATATACTTACCTATATCAACAATACCAATGTTCAAGATAATAAGCCGGTGCTCCAAATAGAAAATAATACTAAATACGATCTTAAATTAACTAGAATAGTATATTTCTATAAAATTACCAAGTTTTATTTATATTTACTTTACTTGTATATTCAAAATAGATAATTGTACATGACATTACTCAATGGTAACACTTTAAATGGCACGTTCTAATAACATAGGTATAGGTGGGGTAGTAACACAGTAACACTTTGAATAATTTCATTGTCGATGAGACAGAGAGTTCTTAGACCTTTCTTAGTATATCCAATGCAATAGTTTATTTAACCAACCAAACACAGTGAAGCACTAATATAATATAAAAAATTGTCTAACAAAATAGATTTTGCTGAATTTGATTTATATTTTCCATAAGTCTACATTATTAATATAACCCAAAACACTTTCTTAACCAACTAAGTCCATCCAAATAAGCTAAACAAATTAAGATCTCAAGTCAACTATTAAACTTAAATTACAGACTGGCAAACGACGAGCGTACCAAATTGGTAAATTCATTCGCCAGAGATACGGGAGCCAAGGATACAACTTGCTATCAAAGATATACCTGCAAGATGAGATAGCGATAAGAAGCACTGATAAGGAGAGGACCAAGATGACTGCTCAACTAGCAATGGCGGCTGTGTATCCACCGGAAGTCGATCAGCAATGGGGTGAAAGCCTAGGAAAGCTGTGGCAACCGGTTCCTTATACAGCGGTGCCTTTGACTGAAGATTATGTAAGATTTTTAATATATCATATATATTTTTTGGCTTCGTATATTTAGATATTTTATCCTGTCAATACGTAGCGTAGCCTGTAAGCGTTACTACTAGCGTTAATATTCTCTTAAAGTTTATTATGAACAAATACTAAAATCGTTTGTAATTTTCTCTTAAAGCACATATCTGGTTACAATTTTTTCTAGAAATCTAGTTATATTTCAGTAACAATAACTTTGCTTACTTTGAATAAAATTTTAGGAGTTATCTTTACACTTACTAAGTGTAAAGATAACTCCAATACTACTCACGTTATCCCGCACATAGTATCGTTGGCAGAGGAAACCTGGGAACCTAGTGTTAAGATACTCCGTTCCCTTTCAGACACTTTCGTTCCCTACTTTTCGCCGAATTCTGGAGGCATGGCGTGTTGAGTGAAGGAAGGAAAATATTAAATTGGGTTCGATTCTCATTCGGGGGATGAAATGTATAATATTTTAATTCTTCTCTGGAATTAAGACAGAGTGTGGTGTTGACTTCACCACTCAACAAGCAATGTTTCATAGGCTCGGCGGATTATGAGGAACGAAGTGTCTTAATCCTAGGTTTTCTCTGACTACCCTCCTATATGCTGGATACATTTCCGTGAAGCTAAAAAAATGCTCCTATGCGCTACAATAATCTCAATTCTATAAAATCTTTAAATATTTTTTTCCTATAATTATATTTCTTAAGTAACATATTAAATTATGATTAATTTCAGTTAAGATACTATTCAAATTGCAAACGTTTTCGTGAATTAATGGTGAAGGCCAAGGAAGAAGCTGTGCAGCAGGAGTTCCAGCAGTTCAAAGATTTGGTGGTCCTAGTGAAGAAGGAAACAGGGAAGAACTTTACTGAAGATCCTCTACAATTTCAAACTTTGTTCGATTTGTTTAGAAGTCAGGTGAGACCTTATTCAGACGAACGATAAAACCTCTCTCTAAAATATACCCACGAGTACAGTGAAGTAGTAGTAAAGTAGTTTTTTTATATATTCTTTATTGCACAAAATTTAATACATAAAAAGATGTACAATAGGCGGGCTTAACGTTAAAAAGCATTTTCTACCAGCCAACCTAAGTCATGTGGGAGAATAACTCTGTAGGTTACACACTAACACTTAGAGAAGAAAATACTAAAACGTGTAAACATTTGAAAATAGCGGGATTTGAACCCCTGCCTCCTGGAAACCGTCAAAGCGCTGTGACCACTAAGTCATACATTCTCATTAAGTTCTTACACGTTTATTATTTTTATACGTTTTCTTAATAAGTGTTACACGCGTTGATTACGCACGAATATCATACAAAGTGCAGCAAAACGATGCATAAACGCTTGTATCTTTTGATTGCGGTCTTGACAGATGAACAGACGGAAAATAGAGAGAACCTCCCATATTCCCACAAGGCCTCTGTTTTTCCTTTTGTGGTATTTTAGTAAACAGAAATTGAACCCAGGATCTCCTCCATTATACTAGTTGCCACTATTAAGTAATGATCAATATAAAAGACTTGTCATAAAACTGCAAATAATCCACTTAATATGTAAATGAACGTAAACTGAAATTCATAGTCTATTGGAGCGACGTTTTAATTAAGCCTTTAAAGTTATTGTAATGCTGTTTAAATAACGAATAGCGGCCAGTTTAAACATTTAATTGATGTTTAAATATGGTAACAGTTGTAACTATTGTAAGAGAGTGGAGAAAAAAATTAAAATTTATAGGAAAAAAAATATTACAAATTTATATTTGTAGTTCACTTCATGTAAAATGATTGCATATGTCCGCAAAGTTAAGTTTCTAACAACAATTCTAACATTAGTAAGTCTCGTTGGGCGAGTCGGACTCGCACTTCAGTCGGTTTTTAAAGTGTTATTCTATATTTGAAAAAGAAAAATACTTCTGACCACTAACTAAGCTATACGTTCTTTTCAGACATACCAGCAACATTAGTAATTTGTGACGAGCGTATAAGAATTTCGATTCAGCTTGTGTGGCTTAGTGGTCAGAACGCTTGGACGGGTTTTAAGAAGTGCGCGTTCATTTCCCGCGACCTTCAATTTCTTATAAGTTTTTTAAAACGTATCAAATTTTTTATTTTTTTTTTTTACAAATTCAAAACTTTCTTCATTCATATAGACATTTGCAAGAACGATAATTAAATGAACATGGAAACTGATCGGCTGATCGACACTGAAGGTAGTTTTCCATTGCGTTCTGTGAAACAGTTGCTCTTTTTAAGTCTTCTCAGAATATTTAATATATATAACGAAATATTATAATGTTTTTTCCAGGTAGCTCTCGGTCTAGACATCCCGGAGTGGGCTAAGCCGTTGTTGCCTAAGCTGGGTGAGGCAGCTCGCCTTTCATACAGACTATACTTCCGGTACAATGAAATGAAGAAAATCGGTGGTGGTACGTATTTTTATATGTGAGTTGAGTGGCGAAAATAAGCACTACATTGTGTTTGACATATAGCAGGGTAGGCAGAGGGATTTTAGTGCTAAGACTCTCCGTTTTCCGCCGAATTCTGGAGGCGAACATTCTCGATTAAGATACCTTTCAAATAAAAAAGACTAAATCAAAATCGGTTCTTCCGTTTGAGAGTTCCAAGAACACAGACAGATATATAGATAATATATAGGTATACAGACACATCTAACTTATAACTCCCCTCTGTTTATATCGGAGTACATTATTTCATTCTATCGCACTATATACTAAGCTTCCCATACATAATGCATGAATGAATATCACCGGTTCAAATCCAACAAAATTTTATTTGAACATAACTCTGCAATGAATGCAGCGCTGCAATGAAAAGATGTACCAACTTTATGAGCTCCGGTAACATAACGACGCAGAACTTTCTGCTGAATCAAAAACAAGTTTATAAAATATTTAGTTAGGTTATTTTAAAAGGAAGAAATATAATAAGGAAAGGAGGAAAAATATAAGCCGGCCTTTGAGGGTGTCGTGTCACAGCGCTTAACTGAAAGCACGACAGCTATGGATTCGATTACCACTCCAGTAAGTAAATTAATTTAATTTCTTCGTTCTGGTACCAACACAAGCGCGCGCAACGCGGCGTCTAGTTCCGGCATTTATAATCCGGTATTTAACACGTATTATTTCGGAATTTGGGAGAAACGTGGAGAACGTAAAACTAGTGTTACAACACTCCGCTCTCTCACTTCGCTACCTATATAGCAAGGTACCCTGCTATATACGTAATACAATGTGACGCTAAAGAATAACCAATTTGCAGGTGTAATCTTAAACGACTTCATCCAAGCGGCATCAGATATAGAATCAGGGAAGCCTGTCAAGAAGCGACTCCGCTTGTACTCCGCCCACGACTTCAACATCGGTTCCTTGATGGAAGTCACCAAAGTAATAAGACACGAACAAAGTATACCTGAGTACGGATCGTTATTTGCTCTGGAATTATATAAATCGAAGAGCACTGGAGAGCTTACTGTAGTGGTATGTTTCTTTCCTTTTCAACAGCTTTTACGGTGACTGTGGCTTAGCCTCTGTGGTCAAATGGAACTAGGAGTGTGTATTATGAATGACACATTGAACGTGGCCGAACTAACTCGACCGCAAGTACCGCAGATAGCAGGGTAGAAAGTGGGAACCTAGGAATCTAGTGTTAAGATACTTAGTTCCCATTAAGACACTTCCGCGCTGCACTTTCCACCGAATTCTGGAGACATTGTGGTTTGAGTGGCGGAACTTAACGCTACACCTTGTCTTGCCAGATTGGGGAAATAATAATAATTCAATCGACGAGTGTGTATCCAACCAACAACCATCGCGAGTTTTTTTATACTCAAATTCAACAAGATACGAAGTTATAATATAATTATTATGTACCACCCTGTTCAAAAAGTAAGGTGACTTTGTATTTTTAAGAAGAAATATTTATTTATTTATCAATATTTATGTTGTTCCCTTCAAAGTAATCCCCCTCAGATACAATACACTTATGCCAACGGTTTTTCCAATCGTCAAAGCACTTCTCATAAGCACTTTTCGGTATAGCCTTGAGCTCTTCCAGCGATGCAGTCTTTATGTCTTCAATCGTTGCAAATCTCCGTCCTTTCATAGGTCTCTTTAGTTTTGGGAACAAGAAAAAGTCACATGGGGCCAAATCCGGTGAATATGGTGGCTGAGGCATGATTGTGGTGTTGTTTTTGGTCAAAAAATCTCTCACCAGCAAAGATGAGTGAGCAGGGGCATTATCGTGATGCAAAAGCCATGAATTGTTTTTCCACAATTCCGGACGTTTTCTTCGTATTGCTTCTCGCAAACGGCGCATAGCTTCAAGATAATACTGTTTATTGACCGTACGTCCATATGGTAAGAACTCCTGATGCACCACGCCGTGGTAATCGAAGAAAACAGTGAGCAAAACTTTGACATTTGATCGAACTTGGCGTGCTTTTTT